>APFE031091155.1:75956-172226 GCA_000404065.3 Pinus taeda | reverse complement strand
CAGATTGGATAAATGAAGCAAGGGATGAATGGAAGAAGGACGAAGAAGTATGGCCACTTATTCAAAAGTTGCAAAAGATCCTAATTCAAACAATATTGCCAGAAATTGAAGAGGAAGGAAAAACGATATTGGAACCTGGAACAGTCACAGAAGCAAGAACCCGACAACTACGAAATCGATCAATTTCAGAGTATCTCATCAAGTGGAAGAATTTACCCACTGAAGATTCCACATGGGAGGACAATAATTTTATACAGAAGCATCAAGAACTACTCAAGCATTGAGGGCAAAACTTTTTGAAGGAGAGGGGCATGTTAGGCCCTATACTACTAGTGTAACCCCTTATTGTAATTAGTACAACCCACTTATTACATTGATGTACCCAGGTAGTGCCCATATTGTTACTATTGTGCCCCATAGAAGCCCACTATTGTTATTATTGTGCCCTTACATTATTATTTTTATGTAGCTCTGATTATATTATGACCCCTTAGACTCCTATATATAGAGAGGAGGTCTTTTCATTTGAATCATCCAAGAATTGTTCATTTATGTAATTTAAAGGAGGTTGCCCCCTCGAAGAGGCTGAATTCTAAGGCGTTGATTTATCTTTTCTATCTTTTCTTGAGCTGGTTTCATAACAATGCTCTAAGTGTGCAAGGGCATGAGAGAGTGAGAGAATAAAAGAGAGCTTCAAGCTAAAATTGACAAAAAGTTGTGAGCTGATCCTCATAAGCATTTTTATCATTGAGGCCTCTATTTTCTTCAATTTTCCTTAATTTTCCTTCAATTTCCCTCTCATGAAAATCTGTGACCTTTCATATCCCTTTTCTCCTATTTTCAATTATTTTCATAAATAAAACTTCAATTAATTCTTCTTTTCCTTTTTTAATTTCCATAACCATTTATTAATCACCAGTGATCCCCATCACTACATTTTTTTCCCCAACATTCAACTTACAATATGTATTCCATGACCTTGGTCTTATTTTTATTTATTTACATAGGAAATCAACCAGGGGCTGTTACACACTTTCTGTTCTGGTTCATACCAAAAAAACTTTTCTTTTGCTCTGCCTTTCATTATTTGAATTAAGGGCCAAGCGATATAAGAGAACCCTAGCACGAAACTTCAGTAGAAGTTAGCAAGGTCCAAGAAGTTGCAAAGATCTGTTAGAGTTGTCAGGGTTGTCCAATCCCGAATGACTTGTATCTTAGCTAGATCAACATGTAGTCCTTTCTCATCAATAATGTAGCCCAGGTATGATACCTTGTCCATGCCAAAAGAGAATTTCTCTAAGTTAACCCATAACTTGTGCTACTGTAGAGTGTGGAGGAACTGCTCAATATGTTGCAATTATTCTTCCCAAATCTTACTGAAGATGAGGATATCATCCAGATATACAACCATGAACAATTTGGTGAAAAGTGATAAGATATCATCCATCATCCCCATGAAAGTTATTGGGGCAATTTTTAGACCAAAAAACATGACTAATCATTCAAAAAGACCCTCCTTCGACCTGAAAGCAATATTCCACACATCAATTGGTTCTATTAGGACTTGGTAGTAGCCAGACTTCAAATCAATCTTACTAAAATAGTTGCCCCCCTTGAGCTGGTTAAGAAGGCCGTTTATCCAGGGAATCAGGTACGAGTTAATTACTGTGATTTAGTTTAGGGCCTAATAATCAATGCGGAGTCACTAGGTCCCATGTTTCTTTTTCACAAGTACAATTGGTGTCCACATGGTGAGGACCAGGGTTCTATCACTTGATTTCCTCATTCTCATAAAGAGAGTGACGATAGTCTGGCCCACTGGGTAGAGGTATGCCAAGGGTCAAGTTGATTGAATGCTTGAATTGATATTGAAGAGGTACTCCCATGGAGGAGGAGAATATTTCTCTATACCATTCCATGTTCTTATTCATTTGTAGTTGCTGCTTGGAGAAGTCATATGTGGAGGTCAAGGATGTGGCCACGATCTTCGCATTATTTTGAGAGAGAATCAATTGGAAGATAAATTTCCTATTCAGGAGATGATATTACTACATTTCTTAAAAATTTTCAAAGAAATGGTAGTAGGCAGGGCTATCTATGGGATTTTGTTTATCCAAAGTAATAATAACACTACAAGGTCTAGATTCATACACAATATGCCACTTCCACAACTATGGTTGGCATAATTAGAACATGACAAACTTCAAGGGGAGCAACATCACACAATACCTCATCTGTGAAATGCATGATGTTGTAGGGTAGGAACCATTGTTGGATGACATGGAGATCTCACCCTTGTTGGAGCCACTCAGTGGTGTATTGATGTGGGTGTGACATTGTTAACATGCCCAATCAATTAATGACCCCGAGTGAGATGAGGTTATTTTGACTTCCACTATTGATCAATGAAACAGAGTGGAGCACCCTTCACCCACATTTGTGAGTGGAGGAGGCATTCACCTTCCTCCATATCTTCAAGCTCACCTTACTCGACCTTGGTGGTGGAAACTGTGGCACTGGGTTTTGCATAAATAATTTGTTTTCCCTTGTCAATGTTTGGTTCAATGTTGGAACCTGCTTTTGATTATGAGGCTTTTAGCTCGGCTACCAGAAACTTCTTTGTGCAACATTCATTGGTGTTATGAGCAGGGCTCTTATGGAACTCACACCACTTTCTTGTGTCTTTCTTCATCTTCCGAGTGTCATTCTTTATTTGTGGCTTCGATGGTTTGTCCTCAAGTGGTTCACCCTGGCTTTGTGATTTGTTGTATTGTTTGGGGCCGCCCTTACCCTTCTTTTGTTGTGAAGGTTCATAGATAAAAAATCTCGCTTCTTCTGTTCAAATTTTTGCTCAATTTGACAACATATTGGTATGCTGCACCAAGCGAAGAGATGTCTAGGAACTCCATTTCTCTTTAGATGTACATGGGTAGACAACCATGGTACTTTAATACTAGATGTTGCTTAGAGGCTTTGGTACAGAACTTGGTACACCAGGTGTGAAAAATATTTGTGAACTCTAGCATGATTTGGTCCCTTTCTTGTCATAGTGTGGTCCATCTCATATACTAGTCTTCATAGTTTCCAATAGGATAATATTGTTCCTTAATGAAATCTCTAAAAGAGTCCCAATAGGGTGCAATTTTAAATAGTGGGGATTCCTCCATGGCCCTTTCCTCAAAATAAGTTTTCCACAAATCCTTGACATGGGGGGAAACGTTAAGGAGTGTAAAGGTAATGTTTTCTCTATCATAAAAGTTGTGCAAAAAATACCCTTCTAGTAGATTTAACCATTTGTTTAGAGCATTTGTGTCTATTTGATCTTCAGGTACAATAATATAAAAATTAACTTGTACCTTAAATGGGGTAGTGCCACAAAAATGGATACTTGATGAAGATGTGTTGTCTATTGGCATTCGTCGAAGAATCTGGGAAAAATTATCCATCATCTTGTTCCTTTGTCGCTCGAGGGTTTTCTTCAAGCAACAATTTAATAAGATCTCTTTCTCCCTTGTCTTTCTTTTCTTTTGCCATGGGAGGTTGTCGGGGTCGACAAGGATGGTCTTGCAAAGGGTTGAAATAGTTCAAGTTCCAACTCCTTATACCCCAACCTTGTTGGGGACATGCACATAAAAACAGAGAAAAAGTAGACCACTTTGATATCACTGATATGATTTTATGAAGGGAACATATTGAAATACAAAATACTGACCAAAAACATAGAGATACAATGAAACATGACTTCAATTAAATAATGGAAAAATGTTGAAAACTGTATACAAGTAGAATGAAAGTAAATTAGCTTGAATGACAGAAGTTTATCTTTGAGAAGAAATGTGACGACTACCCACCTTCTTGAACTATATTACAATGAGGCTCAAAGGCATTTTTATCATGAAGAAACAATAAGAAACCCTAAACATCCAAAACCCTAATCCTAGGAGATGAAACACTAAATGATTATTGGCCCCAATGGGGTAAGTTGGAATATCAACTTCTGGAGGTTGTCACTTTGGCATATGATCTTCATTTGGCGTGCATGATAGCTTGTTGGAAAGGTATACTTGAGTAGAACAACTTCTGACTGCCCTATTTCTCCAAAAAATGTAGTTTAGGGCCACAAAATGACTTTTAAAGTTTAGAACTTGAAAACTGCAAAAATAGAAAACTACAGTGTGAGCTAGTGGAATAGGTGGGTGGCCACCAATATCCACTTGGATCCTGAACCCCATCCAAATACATCTTTCAAATATAAAACCTTTATTTTCACTAGATATCCCATATTTTTACCAAATACCCTTTTTATAACCCTCAATACTTATAAACCCTTTGGTACCCCACCCACCCTTCTGCCTTACAATATATTGACTTTATTTTGCATAATTTTAAAACCTCATTTATAAACAAACACAATAAAATATTGGTAAACAAGATGAAGGCCTTATGACATAGACTAGTACATCAAAGGAATTTGATTATATATATATATATGTAATATCACAATTTTCAAATGATAAAATTTATATCATTTTACATCAAAGATTGATGAAATGCCAATTTTCAACATTTTATAACAAAGAAACCACGTTAATATTTGATGTTTGGTCATTATTGACATAAATATAGGGAGTTTAAGGATGAGTTGTAATGTCTATTGTTATTTTTATTCCAATGAGTAAAATGTGGTTCATTAAATCAAAGCTCTCATATTTTAAAATGATATTCATAGGTTTAAAAAACACCCAAAAATAATGTTTAATGTCTAAACTAAGATATTGAATTCTATCGTTTCTATGAGAGACTAAAAGGTAAAATAACACACAACACATCAATATGATTGAGTTTTACTTTTAAAATTAAAACATATATCATAAAATTTGAGATTGTTTATTTACGGCTTAAATAATTTGGGATGGTTTAGTTATGAGTTAAATATACTTCATAATTGATTTAATTAATTAATTTTTCAATTAACATTAATATAAAAAAAAAAAACTCAAATTATTCATAAAATAAAAAAAATCAAAATAATACACATGTATTAACACTCACTAAACTAAAAACATTTGAAAATAAATTTTACACTCTTCCAAAAATTTCTCTTTTAGAAATAGAAATTGAAAAGTACATTTTTCACTTTCCTTTTTTAACCCTCAATGTCCCCTACTCTAAAAAAGAGTCATTAAAAAAATCAATACCTAAGGATAATTTCCATGGATGAAACTCAAAACCTGTAACATTAAGGATTAGTTCCATGCTTCTACAGTTTCGAAAGCCCGAAGATATAAAATATAATTTATTATTCCAGACAACGAAGATTTGAAAGAATTTATTATTTCCAAGAAGAAAAAACGTAAAATCGGTCCTCGCCCATCTTATCCTATCCGCACATGGTTTTCCAAGACACGGAAGCTTAAAAGACGTTGTGGTCATCCGGAAAGCGTACTCACCTGCAACTCATGCATATCAGCAAATTTATCCATAGAGGATAAATGAATTTCTTAATGAATCCAGAGCGGACAAATCAATTTCTTTCACACCTACCTTTCTGATTTTATTACAGTTTTCGAAGGCGACGAAGAATTCAACGAGTTTATTGTTTAAGACAACGCAGATTACAAGTGGCGATCACAGGATAAGCTCGAAGAGGGAGTCCACATCAACAAATTTATCCATAGCAAACAAATGTGTCTCTGTCACACGCTCTGGAATTCATTGGAATTTATATGCACTCATGATTCCGAAAGTAATTGCCACCGAAAATGGCCAGAAGTCGTTCTCAGCAATATGATATTTTCGAGTAAACAAATTATCTCGTGATAAGATGAAGATCTCATATATGGAAATGTAACTGTGTTTGGGATTTAATGATATGATGTTGTCGTGATAAAATAATGTTGTAATGATAAAGTATTGGTTGGTGGAATTTATGAGATGTAGATTAGTTAGTTTGAGTGGAGTGTGTGTATAGAAATGTGATTGTGTTTGAGATTGATAAAATAATGTTGTAATGATAAAATATTTGTTGGAATTTATAAAGTGTAAATAAGTTAATTTGTTTTGGGTGAGGTTAGTTGTAGTCTGTCAAACCTCATGGATAAGGGTTGAGGAGTGGAAGTCACTTAGGGCGTTCAGGGTAGACTAAAATTTTAGTGATAAGTATTTCATTGTGGGTGAATAGGTCACTGGCTCTGGCTTAAGCTTGGCCTAATTACTAACTAAACCAGCAAAGATCCATCTTAAATACAAATCTTACATGAGCCGAAAAAAAATTAAATTTTTTCACATGCAAACTTTTTTATTCACATTGTTTTTCTATTTAAAATATAATTTTTATTTTAAAGAAGTATAGATGGCTGTCCAACTTACACATCTGCTCACACTAAACTATAAACTCATACTAAACTATAAACTGTAAAATGAGTTTCTCTTCTCAACAAATAAATAAATAAAAATATCAAAAAAATATTTTAAAAAAATAAGCCTTTCTCACAGAACCTCCCCTCTGAAAATATCTAATTAGATTCGAACATAGTAATATGAAACCTCTGGTTTGTAAATAAATAATCTAAATCTGATACAGCATAAACGGGAATATTAGATATCTTCCTTTTTGGGTTCTCCTCTCATTTCTCACATTCCAAAATAAACCATCAATTTAATAAGATTGTGGGGGCCTCCAATCCCATCCAGCACCGCACTGTGAAAGCTACCAGCTCGGCGAGATGAACGGCTCAACGTAGTACATATAATTACATTAACATTTCCCAGGTTTCACACAAAGACATGCAAAGACATGCAGCTTAGTTGGATATTAGTAGTAGTTTAGCCCTGGGTCTGTCTGTCTCTGTGTAATTATTGTATTGATGGAAGTTGCAACACCAGGAGCAGCAATTAAAATTGTTGGCAATGCCATGGCGGGGAATGCTTTTAATAATACTCTGTTAGTATTACGTCTCCCATCCTCTACTTTGCAGAGTCATCGCTTCATTCGGCCTAGTCTCAGAGCGCTGCCATCTGGACATGATGATGGTGATATGAGTGTTAGGCTGGATAAGCCTGATCAGAAATTGGAGTGGGCATATGCCGATTCTTCTTCTTCTAGTACGACTGTTAATCCTACTTATCATAATAAATATTCCCCTCATCATCATTGTCACATTATTAATGATCTGCAGGGTCGAATGAAGGCCTACCGTGTTAAATGTGAAAGGCAGGTAGTCTGTGAGCGTCTGAGTAAGGTGGGGCGGCCGTTTTACGCGGACTTTGCAGAATATGTGAGCAGTGTGTGGCTGCACAATGATCTGGCTCGCAAATATTACCACAAAGCTCTGACTCAGATGGAGATAGACGCTTCAAGCACTGGTAATCCTGGCGGCCTTATGGCAGAGTACGCGGAGTTTGCATGGAAAGCACTGGGAAATGGTGAAGAAGCCAACCGAGTTTATTCAAATGCAGTGAAAGATTACCCAGAAGACGTGCAATTAGTAGGCAGCTACGCTTCTTTTCTATGGGAATTATCCAACAATAATTAGTGTGTAGTGTTTTCTAGTGGCGTGTGCAGAATTTGAGGTGTGGGGGTGGTTGTGTCGGGTGATTCTCATGTATATTTTTTTTCAATTGTGTCTAGAGCAGTTCTTAATCATATGTAGTCTTATTTATGACGACTAAAATATCTCATTTAATCATTGGACTACATCTAGGCAGCTACACTTTTCTTCCATACTCATAATCAGTGTGCAGTGTTTTTTAGTGAGGTGTGTAGAATCTAAAGTGTCCAGTGGGTGGGTTGATTTTCATGTATATTTTTTTTCAACTGTATCTGAAGAGCTCTCAGCTATATGTAGTCTTATTTTTTTTGGAAATTATCTAACAATAACTAGTGTGCAGTGTTCTTTTAGTGGGGTGTGTAGAATTTGAGGTGTCCAGTGGGTGGGTTGATTTTCATGTATATTTTTTTCCAATCTTATCTGGAGCAGCTCTCAGCTATATGTATATGTACTCTTATTTATGACTACCAAATTACCTTAATCATTGAACCACATTCTGATTTTCATATATATATATTTTGTTTTTGTGTTGTACTAATTGAAAAAATTGAATTACTTTAAAAATGTTTAATGAATTTGCATATATACATCTTAATTTTTTTTAAGAATATCTTAGGAGATCCACTGCGTTTAATATTTAGCTAATCAAACTAATCCAAACCCAACTCCAAAATATCTAGAAAAATTTACCCAAAATCTCTCCCTACCAAATTGCTTAACAACCCGACTTCACCAATTAAACTAACATCTCTCAAATTTACACTGACCACGCTCACATCTCACATTTACACTTATCACGTACATATAAGTACGGCATTGTGCAAATCGGAGATTCATAAGGCGCATTCACAAGGTTTCACGTTTGTTAATGGAAGAACATACCGATAAGAAAAGTGCTCACCAATAAACTTTCCTTTTGTGTTTTTTCAAAATCGGGGTCGCTTCGTAAATCGCCAAAACCTCAGCGGCAGGGATCCAACGTGTAAAGAATTCTCATTATGATGGAAATTCCATTCACAGCAATCTTTTTCGAGGGATTTGAACTGGAATTCGTCCAGAGATTTGGATTGAATTTTAAAATACTTTTATATAGATCGTAAATTTTGTACATCCAATAAAACATAGAATAAAGTTAATCGTCTTAATATCGATTAAAACCTGAAATCTGCAATCAATATAAAATTATACACTTTTAATATTTTCAATATAGAACTTTAAAATTTTGTACAGGTACAGATTTTTCCACATGAATGTGAGTTATGCACTTTTCAAATACACCTGTCTATATGAATGTGGCCAGTTCTTATTTCTTAGACTATAGTATAGTAAATGTTTCCTTATAATACATATAACATGCCTAGCCGCGATGAGAGAAAAAAAAACGCACGCCCTGTTATATGGTGTTATATCGACCCCATATCAGGAACATTTACTATGCTATAGTCTACGAAATAAAAACTGTCCATAATCCACATACCATGCTGCTTCATATGGATCTGCATATACAGGGGCACAACAGCATGGATCAAGTAAACTACCTGTTATTGTTTTGGATCAAATGGGATTGACTAAACTCCCTTTTTGTTGTTTTGGATCCAATGGACCCTGCGAAGTAAGCAAAACTACTTATGTCGTTGGGTTCTACGGAGTATACAAAAGTAAACACAACTCCTTATGTTGTTGGGTTCTATGGAATATACAAAACTCCTGTGCCACATATGCTATCATATGGAAGAGAGTAAGGAGCAGTGAGTAGAAAATCCTCAGTGGCGCACATGCTATCTATCCTATGGAAGAGTCTAAGGAACAGTGAGTAGAAACTCCTTATGGTGGCATACATCCTATCCTATGGAAGTCTAACCTGGAAAATTGAGTAGAAACTCTTTATGATGTTTGGCCGCACACATGCTGTTATATGAAGGAGTCTAAGGAGAAGTGAGTAGATGTTATTATATGGAGTCTAAGGAGAAGTGAGTAAATGTTGTTTTAGTTTTTAAAGAAAGATAGAAGTGTATTTTGATCTTATATTTGAATATTAATTTTTTTGATTTGATATTATTATAATATTATTTAAAAAAGATAAAAATAAATAAATTTATATATAATAATGGATAAATAAAAAACTAAGTACTATAATTGAATTTAATAGTATTTGTAAACATTTAACATACTTAAATTTATTTCGTTG
The DNA here is from genome assembly GCA_000404065.3 of Pinus taeda. Classification (NCBI taxonomy): domain Eukaryota; kingdom Viridiplantae; phylum Streptophyta; class Pinopsida; order Pinales; family Pinaceae; genus Pinus; species Pinus taeda. The sequence continues at coordinate 162,488 of APFE031091155.1, read as the reverse complement.
TAATTTACAAATGTATCTTGAATTTATCTCATTGCAATTTACATATTTCTCTTAAATATGTTTTATTGTAATTTACAATTTTTTCATAGAAATTCTGTGTAATACTCTAGTTTTAATATTGTGCATATACTTGATGAATCACTATAGACAAAATAATGTAATTTGTAACCAAATATTAAGAAAGTACATCACCATGTAGAAGGGACAAAGGGACTTAGTAGGCTAAGGAAGGGACCTCAGTAAGGGAGTTATCCCTACATATTATAAAAACTTAATTATGTTCTAGATTACTAGTTAATTATGATTTTCTATTTAGGTAAGGGTTACTTCTCGAATTAGTGCATAAAGGGAAACATGAGCACCTTTGGCCACACAATTAAAATTTACCATCATCAATGCAAGCAAAATATTGCATTTATTATGGTGGTTCACATTTTAAAGGTTATAGGGGGGACATTGAAAAGAAACTACCATTTAGTTGCCAGAGTCAAATTTAATAGAAAAGCTCACTTACAAATTGTAATTCATATGGGAAATCGGTGAAATTGTTTTAGAGTGAATTGCCAAATTTACTAGAAATTGGAAATTCACTTACAAACTTTCATCCATATGGGAAATTGGTGAAATTGTTTGAGTGAATTTCCATGTATATTGAATTTGAAATATGAAAGATATAACCATGAATTTTCACAAGATTGTGGTTGTATGGAATTATATTGGATGTAAATGAATAAATTTTGCTAAAATAGATATTCCTCAAGTATTAGTAGTGAAATTTCTTGGTTACCTTGTGTTGGATCCCTAGAGAGAAGTGAGATAACATGAGGGATTACTTACCAAAGAAGGGAATTCCATTCCTTGGCATGTGTGGGTTGATGAGGAATAATGTCGTGGATTGGGAATTGTTTAAAGTGGCCGCGAGCTTGGGAATTGGGTTGTAAGAACAAAAACTAGAGCTAACTATTGGAAGTGTGCTCATTGTGGATTCATAGCCTCACCTCAGGTGTGACCTCTATTGTAGCAACAATTCATGTATCGAGAAGCCTATGGTTGGGTGGAAAGTCCTTCTTTTACAACTAACTAATGAACAATTTCTAGATAGATAAGCATTATATCACTTATTATTGATGTGCTGAAGTTTGATGCTGCTATTGTTGTTGTGTATGAGAATTATGTACTTATATTTCTGAAGATCAAAGGTTGGAAGTTAGCTTTGGATCACAAGGGAATTCTTCGTTATCTGGTAAATACCAGTATGTAGTTTTGAGGTTGTTATAACAATATATTATAATTATGATTTTTCTACATAATTTATTTTTCAACCATGTTAGTTTGCTAGAAATGGCCTTATGGGTACTTGAGAAGAATCCAAAGCCATGAGGGAAACATAATTACCATTTAAAGGAAGTGTTGGTTATGTATATTGTTATAATTTCCTTGTATCAATTGTTGTTTTTTCTGTTAATTATTTAGGTGTTGTATAACTATGAAATTGATTCACATACAAAATATTCATTTTGATTAGTTTGCCACAAGGGAAACCAAACTAGTAAAATAATAATAAAGTTTTAACCAAAATATATTACCTAAACCAAAAAATGAAACCATCTAGATAATAGAGTCTTTTCTTATCTACTGTCCTAAGAACATAAACAAAAACCTACATAACTAGGATGCTACCTTGGTTGCTACTAAACAAAATGACAAAAACTTAGTAGAAAAACATCTATTTTGATGGTGATTCCACCCGAATTATTGTTGGATGGTCCTCCTCTTCTTCTGAAGTTGACAAATTTGGATCAACAACCTTCCTTACGAGAGAATAGAGTCTGTGAGCGAGCTTATTTATTTATCATTGAAGTTCATCCATATAAATTAGAATTCCCCTATGTGTCTAGAGTTCCAATAGATTTTAATTGTCTACATATATCATGTATTCCTTATTGTTGTGATTTTTGTATCTAATATCCACCCACCAAATTTAGCCTCCACATTTGTATCAGTAATGAATCTTCATTCCAACTAGGCCTCATGTTCAACTTCTTCAAATTCCATGAAAAGTACATGAGGAACCAAGTGCACATAGATTGTAGCCAATATTTCTGCTACTCATTAGGACTAAGAGCTAGAAGAGACATAGTTACATCTCCCCTTTGACACGTGGAAATATGTCCAAGTCGAGTCATATTGAGGGAAGGTTGAAAGAGTACCAAGAGAAGAAGGACTAAGAGGTTTAGAGCCATAATAAGGTAAGGAAATTTTTTTTGAGGGGAAGCACTAGGGCACACATATCTTGGGAGTGGGACATTTGGAAAGAAAAACCACAAAGGGATTGAAATAATAGAAAAAACTATCCCCATAGAGGAGTTTCTTTTCTTAGATTGGCTAAGAGCCAAATCCAAAAAGAATGGAGGAAGCAATCCCCACCGAACCCAAGAGAGTCAAGGAAGAGATAGAGAATACAAAAAAGAGGCTCGAAGCTCAAAGGTTGGTGACAGTAGAATCAAAAGAATCATAAAAAAATACAAGAGAAAATTTTGGTAATCCAAGAAAGAAGGCTAACAATTCTGTGAAAACATAAAGAGACAGGATGAAAATACACATTAAATAGAATAAATGATGGAGAATGAATCTATTCCCCTCCACCTTAAGGTTGTTAGAACTTTATGACATAATTATCTTCCAAAAAAAGATTCCCATTGAAGCATTATTCCACTACGAACTAAACCCACAAAAAAATGGCTCTCGAGGATCCTAATTTTAGTTTTTTGCTCTAGGAAAAACTTAACCAAAGTAGTGGGAATAATGATAAGGAACCAAAGGGTAGAGAAAAGGAATTGAACTCAAATTGATTTCCATAATAAATTCTCACACTACAAATATTTAGGATTCCTAGTGAAGTTTTAACATGACACCAATCACAAGTGAATCCTTCGCCTGTACCCTTCCCATGAAAGGCCATGATGGGAACACAACATTTTCATTGTATTCCTTGAGCAATAATATCATTCTTCCATCCTTAATTAAACACAATGCATTGAAGTGTGTGACCTCTTCATGGAATGATGACTACATTCATCATGTGGAGGCTACCTTGGATGGATAGCCTCCCCACACATCATATCACATCCCCTACTGATTAATGAATTTCATTTTCACCTATTTTGGGGGGTGTATGAACTGTTATTATTTAATATATGAAAAAAATGTGTTTTTTATGTTGATATGATTGATCATACACATGGGTATTGAATTAGTTTGTTGTGGGCATTGTATTTTTCTAATTTTGTGAAGTAAAGTTTTGTATTGCCTAATAACAGAGGATTACATATCAGTGTTTGAGCTGATCCGGTCTACTATTAGACAAGCTCAACCAAATGCAAAATTTTGGCCTTTGCAAAAGAGCTTTAGTTAAAAAACCAACCTTATCATCTATATCTAGAATCTAAGAAAGATAATTAAGCCTTTAGGGCCTATTATAGATCGAAACATACAAAATTGATATATATGGAGAATCATACTAAAATAAAAGACCATTAGGATGAGTGATCATAGTCAATGGCTTCTACTTGGATGGGATCCTTGTTACTACCATGAGAGAAACTTGGTTTAGGAGGGATTCCCATGTGCCTTTCAATGTGTCCAAGCCTTCGATCCATAATTGTCAATTATTTTTGCATGCGATTTAGGGAGAGAAGTGTGCCCTCTCGGCATGAATTCCTATTAATTATAACTCATCTAAGGAGAAATTTTAGGTGCTGGTAGATATCCAAAGTGTACATATATGAGTTGTATCTTCCTTTGGTGCAATCAACATTAGGCACCTACTCTAAAACCTTAGCCAAGAATTCAAAGCTAGTAAGGGTGTACCAATTGTCCACGAATTCTCTTTCCATCTGAGTCAATTCCTCTTGTATTGTCTGAGGGTTACCTGATATTGGTTAATGAGCTTTCTACTCATAGTTGGGCCTTGGTGTGCATATGTTCTTGGTAGTAAGCCATGCCTCAGGCAAACCCAATCATATTTGCGCAACATCTCATTTCTTAAAAAGGAGTTAATGATTCAACTAGAGTTTCATGTGTTGTAGACTAGGTGTTGAAATTCCCAAAGAGATTGAGGACATGAAGAGAGAGGCCGAAGAGGTCTAGTGTTACCCAGGGAGGAGTGTTAAGGCTCCCACCACTTAGAGTCACCAATAAATTCATGGGAGGGAACATGAAAAAGCTTATGGGCGAGACCATCACTTGCTCCTTGTCTCGAAACTTTAAACCGTCAAAACAACCAATAATGAAAAATATAAGAAATGAACCAAAGGAAGTTACCTTAGACCTTTGAAATTGGACTCAACTTCCATTCATAACTAGCAAGTTAAGCAAAGTTTGGACTATATGATCCAATTGGTTCAACTAGTTCCTTTTCCACCTTCACTAAGTTTGTGGAGAGGTTTATAGTAGTAATCTGAGAGGTTTCCTAGAGCTGCTGAGGTAGGCCTGACTTTCCAATCTAACCTTCCAACCTTGTTGCCATTTTTTTCTATACCTTGGAGCAACACGAATGTTTGATTGGAAAGTATTCCATAGAGTGCCACAAGGTCGAGAACTTTGTAGCTAAGGTGGAGCAAACATGATTCACTAATTTATCTATAATTTTATTTCCCTAGTATATGACATGAGAAGTAATGATTACTGTAATTGAGATGAGTGAGGCCACCTTGGTGGGTGTACTTTCAAGTCTACATCTATGAGACACTTTGAAAATAGGAGATCCATTAAGAATTTTATTAATCATGGTTATGATTAGTTGGGGCTCCCTTCTACAAGTAGTTACCTTGGTTATGAGCAATCTTTAGGCCTTCCTTTAAGGATGTTAATTCAACTGCATTATTCATGTTATGCCCCATATCCTGCATAAATATGGATTGGATTTCTTGTGTGATATCTAGAGGTTCCTCCAAATCTAGCTACTCTATGGTTTCCTTTAGATACTTCATTGAAGTTTAGTTTGAGAGATTTTAAGGGTCGGGGGCTCTAAGGGGAAGGTGAAAGAGGAGATGGAAGACATATGGGTGTACTTATCATAGGTACTAAACTCAGATGCCAAGCTTATATAATCAATGTTACTCACCAGTTTCTTTCCAAACATGTCAGTTTCCTTGATATTCTTTTTAACTTTGAGCTAGATAGATTCATGCAACATAGAAAGGTTTCGATAAATGTGTCGATTTATTTCCTTCCATATGGCCCAAGGGATTAAGCTAGGTAGAAAGTTCCACACTCTATTTAGGATTGGATTGTGGAAATATTAAACTCTGTAGTTCCCTATGGTATTGGGAATGCTTGAAATGTCCCAATCCAATTTCTTCATGCATGATTCTAAGGTTGTTTAGAGGTGGCAGGATTAAGGGAAAACATTGAAAAGATGTTCCATGTTTTTTGATTCCCATAAGTATAAATGGAAACATGAGGGACCTAGGTGTTTTCACTTCTAAATGTTTTCCCTTGTTATCATTTTTTTCCTGGACTGAAAGCCATATTAAGATCAAAACTTTAGGACATAACTTTTCTTTCCATATATTGTTCTAGATAGCAGCTCTGGGAATATTTCTATAACCTACCTCCAAGAAATAAGCTTCATGAATGGAAAGGATGCAACTTGATTCATATCCCCATTGAAGTTTCTCCTCCAAGGTGGATATTTAGATGAGTCTCTGATAAAGTTATTGCTAGAAGCTTGTCTAAGGATCCTCTCTGGGCATGGAGTCCCATGCTTCCGGGGGTAGCTGTTGTTTCCAGTTTCAGATCATATTGTAAGGTATCCAATAGCCTTTAACTCTTTTGGAGCCTTTTTATATCATATTAATATAGATTTGATCTAAATATTTTTGATATTGAAGCTTGAGGAGTTGTGGCCAAGCGTCTTCCTAGAACAAAGCAAATTGACCATTTTTGATATTTCAGAAACAATGATGTTGGACTAGGTGCATACTTGTTTTGGCTATATTCCAAATGGAAGATCCTAATTGAGAGAGTGGAGTGCATATGAGATATTGAAATGGGATGTGTCTTGCATATTTTATGATCCAAATTATCCAAAAGTCAGAATCCCCTTGAAGCCATCACCATCATAATTTGGCTCCCAACGCTGTAGCCAATGTTGGTGGGTTTCATAATCCTAGGTCTCCACATAACTTGGGTCTATATAGCTTCTCTCACACCACCCAAGTTCATTTTTTCTCCAATTTGGCTCCACCCCAATGAAATAAGTGTTGTAGGTTGTTAATGGAGATAACGATGGAAGAAAGGGCCATGAGAGTAGAGCAAAGGTAAGAGGGAAGATATTGTTGAAAAAATTTGAGAATGGGTCTACTTGCCATATTGAGTGAGTGAAAATTCCAACAATTGAGCTTGTTGTTGATTTTTGTGATGATATTTTCCCATGGATTATGCTTGAGTGAGATATTGATTAGATAGGATCCTAAGTACTTGTCCATACACTTCACAACTAGGAGGTTTAATCATCTATATAAATTTTGGTTAAAACCAAGCTATAGAAGTCACCTTGTAAGCTTGGATCAAAATAATCAAAACATGATTAGAAGGTGAAATCCATATGTATGTGTTTTATTTCTTGCACCATTCCCTTTTTAGCTACTATGTCAATGATGCAATTCTTAGAGATTTAGTTTTCTCAATCTTTTTAGGCTATTTAATGAGAGAACATGTTGATGGATAGAATTGACCTGATCAACATTTAGGAAATCACCCTTCCAAGGCCCCAATTAGACCCTTTTCTATTTGATATGGTGATTTCAACTAGTTAAATGGGTCCAATTACCATTTTGAGTTTTTTCTCCAGGGAATGGAGGCTTATTGTGTGCATATAATTAACTATATGAAAGGAAGGGGATACGAATAATTTAATGACCTAAACAAATAAAGAAAACAAATCAATAACATTAAACTACTATATTTACTATAAATATAAATATCTAGGAATTTTATGTATATGAAAAAGATAAGATAGCAATAAACAAGAGATATAAATTTTTGGTTTATTTACTAATACCATTTAACTATTAAAAGAAATAAAATTTATTTAAATAGTTAAATGAATTGAATTCATTTCCAACATTCACATACCATTTCAAATTCTAGTGTCTTAATATGAATACCTATAATAGATCAAGAGTGATCAATCCAATCAATTAATACTAAAACATAAATGTAAGTTAACTTTCAATAACAAAATAGGAAAAAAAATACGAGATATAATACCATATCTGTTCTGCCTTGTTGAAACACGAAATCATTATGGTTTAGAAAATATATTAAGAAAATAGCCATCCAATAGTGCATAGTGTACTTAACATTGCAAAATTTGAAGGATAAAGTATTCCTCCTTGATTCTCTCAATAGTAAAAAATAAATTTGGCAAAATGAGAGTTCATCTAGATGCACTGATAAAAATCAATATATAAATAGTTGGAGAAACTTCCACAGAGGCGTTATTGGTTAATTGCCAATGAGAATAGATTTCTAGAAGATCTGAGAGCTTTGAAGGAGAATTAAGCTACATGTTGCTTCGATAACTGTAAACACATGCTTCAATAGTTAGAATCTCATCAATAATCCTGTCATTTATTAACTTGGTAATTTTGAAATATCTTTGTAGTTTGACCATGTATTTCTAGATTGAATTAAGATCAACCTTCAATATTTTGTCGATTTTGTTGTGACATTCCATTCTCCTTTCATGTTTCTTCTTCCTTAGAACCCTTTATTTTGGTGGTTTCTCCTATGTAACTTCTAGTTCTAACTCTGCTTCCTTTGTAACATGGATAATTAAATGCATTAGTGGAAGTCAAACTTATTGAGTTACCATGAGTAATTCCTTAGAAAAGCACAAATTATTTTTCCAAGCTTTAAGCATTGTTTTTCTTTGCATTGCACTAATTTTTGGTAGGCATGGGAAGTATCTTTTCTCATCATTCTACCAAGGAAATAACTTAAAAATTTTCCTCTTTACTTCATCATATTCATCTTTGATATCAATCATGTCATTGAAGAATGAATTAACCAATTTCTCCTGAACTTGCACTATGCTCCATTGATCACAACATGACTCATGTTCATGGAGGAACTCTTGATTGACGCTAATAGCTTGTTGTTTAAATTGTGCTAATTCCACCATATTACTTGTTACTTCTTAAATTTTCATTTGTAATTCATACATATGTGCATATATCTATTTATTATTAACTTGGAACTCACATTGTGATCTATTAATTTCTTTTTCATAGACCTTTAACTATGCTTGCATCTGATTTTCCTATTAAGACAAACATTGCTCCAACTGTTGAATCTTATCTTTCTTTTGTTTGAAAAACTCCTTTAATTTTCCAACAAATTCCATATTGGTATTATCATATGTTCCAATGTGAACAACTATATCTTCCATAGCTTGATCGAGACTAAGCTGAGATCCATCCCAAATTGTCTATAAGGAGACCTCTGTTACTGTTTTTGTATCTTCAACTTTCCTCCTTTTTTTGCTTCTCTTTACAATGGTCTTTTTCTTTGGACTATAAAATACCTCAATTGGTGGAATGTGCTACACTTCAATAGGAGGCATGGAACTTGCTAATATATTTGTTTGTTCATTGACACCAGGCATAAAGCTAATTGGAGTTTTAACAAAAAATTCTAGTGGCATCTAGACAAGTCTCACTCTGACTAGTAGCATTTGGAGGAGGAGAATTTAACTGTTGTTGTTCACCTATTTTCTAGTATTATACACAAGATTTGTAGTTAGAGGAGGGACATCAACTGTCCTAATTATTGATTATGCACACTAATTTCCTCTAATCTTTTGATAATAACTTCTTTCAAAATTTCACTAGTTACTTCAGAAATGATGCTTTCAACTTGTAAGGGTTGTTTTATAGGAATAGTTTATGACCTTAGATATAGTATTTTTTATGAAATTTCTTCCCCTACAACTTATTTTAGAATTAAAGGAAAATAAGCTCACCTTTCTTATCTAAATGTCAAGAAATGTTGGAGCCTTTATGGGAGAATATTTTGAGTCTTCTGCAAACTTCTTGTTAAGATTTGGCTAGTTAGAAAAAAAATCATAATAAGGAGAGTTTTCAAATACATACTTTTATATGCCTACAATGACATAATTCTCACCAACAATTCCTAAATGATCATGGACTTTTAATTCTTGTGGGTCCTCCACTGACCAATCTCCCCTTGATCCATTTTTGTTGTTGTCCAACCATGTTTTCCCAACAATCCATTAGCTTCTTCACTAATGGATCTTCCAGGTTTGTCCAAATTCCAAAATTAACACCAATTTGACCCTACCACCAAATTAGGGCTACAACTTTGACTTTGGGAATTGTCACCTTTGATTGAATATAACTTATGATCTAAGAGGCCATTTTCTAACTTCCATATACCACTAGAAATCTCTTTTAGGACTTTATCCAATTAAGAAGGATAAAAGAGCTAATGAGATGATTTTCTATACCAAAAAGGCTCCAAAGTCTCTACACATATACCATATTTATTAATTCCTTTTACATGCTTGTCAATATGCCTATGACACTAAAGATCGTGGCTAGTGAAAGAGAACTCCTTTTACATCGTTTAATGAAAACACCTTTGTCAATATTTTTTTGACATCCTCCCAATGCCAAAAACACCTTTGATGTCAATGTTCTTGACATCAATGACACCTTTGACATGAGTGTGCTTGCCATGCATGACAACATATCGTAACATCCTCTTGAAGCCAAAACTGCTTTGATAAAAAATGAAGGTTTTAGCCCCATAAAGACAATTCCTCCAAAGTGAATTCTTAAAATAAAACAAATAAATATACAGTGACGAGAACCAAAAATATACAAAGAGATTTTTATCCTAGAACCCAAAACTAGGAAAGCCAGATAAATTTTTCATTATATTCATTTTAATGTTACAATACATTATATACATGCTGAAGCATGCATAAACCCCTAATCCATTAACTTGAGAATATAACATAACCGTAGTTCCTTTGATTAGATCTAAAAATCATGGGAAAAAGAACCCAGAAAATTTCTTCCAGGGTGTTTCCTTGAACCCCGCGCAAGGGGGTTTAACACCTCCCTGAAATCCCCCAACCAAGGGGGGATGCCAAGCCCCCTTTGAACCCTCCTTTAATCATGGTGCATATAAGTAGTGCAAAAAATAAAAAAAAACACACCCAACAATTATTCTTAAAAGTATAACCCACCATTCTGTAGAAATAAAATTTTATTACCTCCTAAAATTGATGATAAAAGTAGGTAGATAATCCATTTGGTCGTGACGCTTTGTCTAAGTTAAAGGAGAAAATATATTCTTGGATCTCTTTTTCTATGGTTCCTTTGTTAGAGAAAGGTTTTCTTCTTAATATATTGCATTTGGAATATGTTCCAACATTATGTGTTCTGCTTCAAGGTTGTCTGGATTTGTAGCTGTGTAGAGCCACCAAAATGAAAGATTGCCTCCTTGAGTTGTGAAAAATCCAAAATTTTAGTTCCCCTAGTTGTGATCTCCTTGACGTTATTTTTCCATACTTGGCTTTTGGCCTGTTTGTGGAAAAAAAATGAATTCATATCCCATGCCTATAACCAAATGCTTATGGACTTTAGTCACCATATCTCCTCTTCCTTCTTCAATGCTTTATGAAAGGTTGTGAATTTTTCCTTTCTGACTAGAGAAGATCATTTGTCACTTTCCCATTTTTGAGATTTAATTATTTCCAATCTTGTTTCATGTGTCTGCCTAACAATTTTTTTCGTTGTGTGTTGATATTTGGCCTATTTTTAAATTTATCTCTTTAACAATTTATTTTTTCTTTCTTAGATTGTAATCAAGATACGCATCGAACATTCACCCAAAATAGATTTACTCATCATTGAAGCCTAATGATATTTCCCAGATTAGATAATATCGAAAGGGGAGAGGCCTGAAGTCAATATTTTATGCCAATTGAAGAGAAATTGGTATGTGGTCTAAGCTGTTCCACACAAATATTTTGGAGCATGCCAATATGTCTTGGGTCAAGAATTATGATACTAAAAATCAATATATATGAGCAAGTTTTATATCTTACAAATTTAATTTTGAATGAGATCTTCCAAGTGTTCTTGAAATTGATCTCTCACCCATGAACCCACTCTTTTTTTGCCACCAATACATGGTGGTATTAAAATCATCCTGCAATATACAGTCTGATCCATGGTTCATATCTCCAAGGGCTAACAAGGAGTCCCAACACTCTTGTTTTTCTCTAAACTAAACTGACATATAAATATTAATGATAAAACAAACTTGGGTTGTGGGGAGATGAAGGAACTTGGTGGCAAGCTAATGAGTTGTCAAGAAATAGTCCAACACTTGTAAGTGAAGTTTGGTTCCATAGAGTGGATATGCATATTGAAGCTCCTCTTGCATTGAATAAATGTAACCCACTATATTCCATATCTTACGCTGATTTTGGAGGAGCTCTTGATCCCCCATTTTTCTCTCTTGGAGTAGGAGAACTAGAGGTCGTTCTTTTTTAATTAGAGACTCTTCTTCCATCCTTTTAACTGACCCTAATCCCCTACAATTCTAGGATAGGATCTTCATCATTTACTTTTTTTGTGAGTATCCCATTGCTAAGAGTCTTGATTTCCTCATTTTTCTCATGTTCCTGAATCCTTTTAGCTTTGGATCTAATATTTCGTGTGTGCCCATTTCCTTATCTTTTTCATATTTTTTCCAGTCTTACCACTCCATTGGTATTTAACCCAACCTTATTTTGGAGCCTTTCTAATTTTTTTTCCTTCTTCGTGTCTAATTTCTCATCATTCGAGCTTGGAAAGGAAGGTCCCATTTTTTATTTTGAGGAGAGGAATTGTTGTTCATCCAAGGATGAGTCCATATTCTACTGTGTTGGGAGACGATCTTCTTTAAGTGGTGGAATTTTGGTATCCTTTTCCTATGGATTTCATTCTAGCCCCATTTCTAGGATATTTTCTTATTTTGGTTTGGGGTTGTCTCCTTTTTTGTTGTTACCATTGATCTCCTTCATCACCTTCTTTTGGCTATTCCTCTTGTTTCTTTTTTAGATTTGAGCAAAGTGGCCATTTCATGGAAAACTTTGCATTGGAAGGGGAGATGGTTGTAATCCACCTCTTGGATATGGGAAAAAATATCAAAATCAAGGATTATTGCTGTTGGGAGCCCTTTATCTTAATATACCTCAACACAAATCCGAGCATAGAAAAAAATTCCTCCTTGTGGCTCAACACAATCGATGTATTTTACTAAGGCATTAGCAATGTTTTTGAAAGTGGTTTAATTCCAATAACGTAGAAGGAGAAAATGAAGCTTCACCCAAATGGGAATGGTAGAGGGGATGCCACTTTTTAGATTTAAGTTTGGACTCCATCGATCTATATATAACCCTTGAGCCCCCATGAAGTAAGGCCCACTTCAAAGATCACATCCCAATCTTCCTTATTCTTAAAGAAGAAGATGAAGAATCCTTTACTGCAGAAAGCCAAAGAGATAAAACCCTTAATCAAGCGCTTCTATTTTTTCTCAATCCATAGCCTTACAACTCATGGGGAGGGCCAAATCCCTATAAATTGGCCTACCATACCACATTCAACAAGTTACAGGGCACGAGTCTAAGCTTGAGGCACAAAAAAGTCAACCTTGGGGATTTCCCCTAGTTTCTTGATGAAATGAGAGGGCTTCGTCTGTCTAAATCTTGGCACATTTGCTACTAGTGAATTAAATGAAATAATAGCCAAGGCATGAGGGGCAGGTAGAGTTGAAGACCTCCCTTAGCTAGAAATCGAGCCACTGTAGAGGCATTGGTGCAAATTAAACCCTTAGTTTTGTTAGAGTTTCATAGATATGGCCTAATATTTATGGGTTACCAAAACCAGCTCTATTATATTACACCATTCTAATCATTGCCAACAAAATTCCAAACATGTCAAAGCCATTTCTCTATTTCCTAGAAAACAAAGCATCATGAATATTATATGCCTTATCTGCAAAATTCACTTCAATACTAAATGAAGAAAGTTGACTAATTTTAACTCTTTAAAGGAAGAAGAGATGTTGCAAACATGGAAGGAACTAATAGTTAAAATTGTCAATGCAAAAACTTAATGAAAAGATAAGTTCAATTCATTTTCTTCAGGGTGCCAAACATCCTTTCTTTATTAGTATGAGGGTAATTGTAAAAATTATATAAAATAATGTTTTAATTAATGTGGTATTAGTTTTGTTTGTTGTTTGCTTGATAATCATAGGAGAATAAAACATTGACTCTATTTCATAATAAGTAAACATTGGTGTTGAATGAAAACCATTTACTAATTTCTTATTAGTAATAACAATCCTAAATTTTGTATTATAAAATAAAATGATAAAATTCAAATAGATAATTTGCACCCATTACCTAATTTCTTATTTAAATTTCATAAAACTTTCCCTCTTCCTTAAATACATAATATTAAGATTTAATCATTAAATTTTTTAATGCATATTATTTAAAAAAAATAAAAAAATACATTCGAAACAAAAATGAACTAAAACTCTAAGCAACTGTAATGTCCCCAGAAAACTGTAAATATTTTATTTTACCGTAGTAAAAACAAAACTTGATATTATGATTATTATTTGAATTAAGTATTAATGTGTGTTAATTATTAAAGAGAGAAAATTATTTGAGTATTAACAAATCTTGTAACTTCTCATAACAAGGAAGTTAGGGAAGTCAGTTGCCAAGAAAACCCTAAATACCTCCTTGATTATGAATTCTCCAAAGAAAGCCATAGGGGGGCATGGAGAGAGGGAGGAGGAACCGTGCTGAGAGGTCAGGCGGAAGAGTAACTAAGTCTGGTGGTGACCAGATAGAAAAAGCACTGTGTGCAAAACTTGCAGAAAGACATTGGTCTTGTGAGCAAGCTTGGGGGGAGACTTGGACCTGACGACAAGTCCCATGGTTGGGAGGATTGAAATTTGCAAGTAATCAAGGTGACTTCAACAATTGAAATAATCTTCTTTTATAGCAGTTCAGGTAGGTAACAATCCTGGAATAATATGTTGTTATAAGATGTTTGTTGGATGTCAGATTTGGTAGCAGTTAATATTTGGAAATAATACTGTACACAAATAGTTAATATTTGGAATTAGTACTGTACAGGAATATCTGAAACTTAGAGGCAGATATACCTACATAAAAGAGTTAGGGCACCTAGGTACAAACTCAGGAAGATAATCCTAATTATGTTCTTCTGCTAGGGAGGAAAAATGAAACTAAACATGCATGACATAACAAATAATAGAACTAAACATGTATAGCATAACGTAAATAGAAGTGAAACTGCACAACTTAGTGTTTAATTGAAATATGAGAAGAAAGAGTGAGTAAATAACTCTTTGCAAACAACAAGAAAGGAAACAGTGTAAAACTGAATGAAGGAAATTGTAGAAACATTAGGAAAATACTGTTTTATTTCCAAATTAAGGATCACTGTAATTTCTTTCTTTTTATCATTTCCCGAGATTGGCATTTAAAACCCAAGAAGCAGAATAATGATATGCATCATATAGTCGAAGCTTGAAACCCTTAGAAAAACATTACCATGCAAGCAAAAAGCATAATGTATTCATATAACAACATCATCTGCGGAAATGACATACAAAGAATTATATCAAAAGTCGATAAACTCCTTGAAAATGAAAAGATTGCATATCAAGAATGGAGTGCCTCCAACATAGTGTATATAGAACAATGACCAAACTTAAAAACAAGAACCCAGTACTTCAAATGCTACGCATTTGGGAATTTAAATGAAACAAACAGATAGACCAAAGTCTCAATTACTACACATTGACATTTCAAAACTTGGAATTTACCCAGCTCTTCGAAAGCACCACTACCCAGAACTCGGGCAAGTGCAGAATCGAGTATACCCAAATTAAATTACAATTTTTAAACAATAGAAAAAAGAAGTGTTGGGGTAGCCATAACTACAAGCCTCACATGTTAGATAGCGGTGTTAGGATATTTCGACACATAGGAATAGTTAAGTATAACTTGGTCTAGTATAGAGTTAGGTAAAGTGTGTTTCTTTACTATGTACTTTACCGTTGTACATTTTGTAACTTACAATCCGACGGTCACGATATGTAGTGATCCGACGGTTCATTCTCTCCTCGGTATTACCGACACTTGATCCGTGGCTTGACACCCGATTGGTCCATGAATTCTATTTAAAGCGCATGGAGGGTCATTTGTAGGTTAACCGTTCACGAGAGAAGCTTATGTAAATTTTCATTCTTTTATTAATAAATTGCCTGAAGTGGCCGCGTTGCCTCAGGCAGTGGACTGTTTCCCTCTTTGAGGGCTTTAACCACGTCAAAATACTGGTGTATTGATATGTGATCTGTTTGTGAGCGGTGTCCTTTGGTGTTCTGTCTGAGGAACTTACCCTGTAAATTCTTACAAGCGGTACACCTAGAAGTGCCACAGAGAAGGGACTCTGGCCTTCTACTGAATTTTCAGAAAATGAACGAATAAACCCCTGAAACTTTTGCAAAGGAGACTGAACGAATAAACCCTAATATAAACAAGGCTTCCATCGAAAAGACTACAATAAAACAAGTTCTATATAAACTTATCAAACAGAGGTATATTTCCCGTTAACATAATGAATCGCTTAAACTAAAGCCCCGGTCTGAAATTTAATAGGCCTTTGAATATGGAAACCCTGGACAACATACCTCAACTGTTCGAGAACAACAAGCAACGAATCAACCATCAAATCTCCTACTATGTTAACATTATACAAGTGCATCTAGGCAGGACTTACCTGTAATACATTTGACGACTGAAGCAGGGGGACAGAAACAAGGTCCACGAAACCCTCCATGGAGAACTCTGAGCATCTCATGCTCTCTTCCATAACACCTGCAACCAGAAAGTGGCAACAGATTAATAAAGGCCTGTATTCATTGAATTGTATGCAAATTAGAAAGGATATAGACCTTATACTTACTTGGATCTTACTGCACCTGGGAAGCGAAGCCATCTACACCCATCATTGTATCCTCAACACTCAACAAACCCTCACGAAAGGAAACCCTATTCGCAGAGCTGAACTTACCAGAAGCGAAACCTTGGCAGCGAAGACGAGTATCAGAGAACAAAGGTGTGTAATGAAACTCATCACCAGCAAGCAAAGCGTTGAAGATTTCCAGGACAAAGCACATCCATCGGATCAGAGTCTGAGCCTCCATACCATTGATGAAGCGAGGGGAATGAAGTAAGTAGTATAGCTGGTGGGCAGCTGAGTGAGCGGACGAAGCTTGCTCTTGCCACGTCTCCATGGTAGACCATATCATTAATACCAAATCAAATTGCAAACCCAAACCGCGTGCGATTAAAGCCGAGAACATTATGTTTACATAAAGAAAATCACATGTCTATTAAAATCCTTGTCAAAGCTTAATTAAACTATGGATTATTGCATATGGAAATAGAATAAGTCTTTTACCTGAGTACAAATCATTATATGCCAATTATAGATGTAAATAAATTATAACCATTCCATATTCGAAATTACAAATAGTGGAATTTTTTATTTTTATTTTGATATTTTTGTGATTATGGAGGCGTGAGAGCAACTTACCATGGCTTGTCATCTATATGAAATTACAACTATCAAAAGAGAAAAAAAATCATTAAAAAAAATAATGGTAAACCTTTTGTACCCATTTAACAACATTTACAAATATAATTTGTAAGGAAGAAATCATCTTTAATAACCATCAATAATTAATTGGTTCTATTATTAATAATTCTGAATAATAATAAAATAATATAATTAATGTAAATAGAATGATGTAAATAATGATTGTATTAATATAATAATGTAAATAATAGGAATAATTCTAAATAATAGAATAATGTAATTAATATAAATAGAATGATGTAAATAATGGTTGTATTAATATAAGAATGTAAATAATTAAATATTTTTAAATAATAATAGAATATGTATTATGTAATAATGGTTGTAATTGATATATAATGTAAATAATATGAAGGGGATTTTTCACTTATATTTACAAAGAGAAAAATACCTTATTAATGATTTGAGTAAGATTAAGTTAATGATTTTATATTTAGATTCATCTTGCACCAAGAGAACTCCTCTCGCTCTGCAACCTGCGAGATCCGCATTCTGCGCGATCTGAAGCATGCGAGCGTGCCTGCTCTCTTCGCGTCCTAATCCATGCGTCCTTGTCTGACGAGGGCTTCGCTTCAAGCTGCGGTCGATCTGGCTGGATATGTTGGCTCTTCATGGAGGAGTTGACTCCCCCTCAGGGGTCTTCCTCCCCTCCTCTGCCTTCCGCTGCTGAAGCCTTTAGAACCTTGCTGGCCTCTCTGCCCAAGAAGAAATGCGTGGAAGCTGCTAAGTTTGTGAAAAAACTAGAAGATATCCCCGAGATCGCCCTTCCGCCTGAAGGTCCGATTCAGGTAGCGTTGTCTCTGGTAGATCATGCTCTGGTCGATCAGTTTACAAGACTTTGGCCTTCCCTGAAATCAACTGAGAACTGGGTCGCTAGGAACTGGGCTCCTTCGATAAAAAAACAAGGTAACCTCTTACTTCCTCGGAAGAGGATATTTCTTATTTGAATTTTTTTCAAAAGAGGACAAGGATCTCATTTTCAGGAATGGCCCCTAGTTCATGGGCCCTTAAGGTCTATATTTAAATAAATGGATGTCAGACTTCGATCCGGCGGTGGATGTGCCTACAGCGGTTCCGGTGTGGGTAAGATTCCCCAATCTTCCCGTCCACTGATGGAACTAGGACTCTCTGAAACATATAGGAAACACTCTTGGGAAATTTATAGACAAGGCCAACAGCAAAGATCAGTACGACTGTGCCAGAATTTGTGTGGAGGTAGATTTGGAGGTCAAATTACCAGAAGCCATCAAAATAGTTGTAGGACCCTGGACTCATGTACAAGAACTGGACTATGAACAGCTACCATTCAAATGTCGAAAGTGCCACGTCTACGAACACTTCGCCAGAGACTGCCCGTCCAAAGGGGTGGAAGAAAAAGGGAAGGAAGAAGGATGGAATCAGGTAAAGCATCCCAAAACTTCACACAAGAAGAATGCAAATGCAAATGCGAAAGCTCCCCAAGCGAGCCCTACTCAGAAACCATCCATGGAAAGCCAAGGGAACAAATTTGAGATTCTTGGATCTGAAATCATGAACACGTAGGAGACAGAAATCCCAAAGGAGATCTCTCCATCTAAAGCCTCCCCCTCCAAAAGTGTACCAGAGAGATCCAAAGGGAGGATATCAAAAGAAGAAGAGGAAACCCAAGAGTCTGAGGAATTGGAGGAAGAAGGGGAGATAGGTGAATCAGAGTCTTCCCCTAGAAGATCTACAAGAGGACGCATGTCAAAAAAGGAAAAAAGAGAACAAGAAACTTATAAGGACAAACTTCAGGGTAGCCAACCAATGCTAGAGAATCTCCTAGCAAAAAACTCAAAGATGAAGAGGATCCAAACCCAGAGCTCCAAGGGAGCTCATCACAACAAAAGTAAATGATGAAGATAGTCTCCTGGAATTGTAGGGGAATGGGCACTAAAGCCAAGGAAGAAGCAATGAACAATTTAATAAGACTGGAAGCCCCAGACATCCTTCTCATATAGAAGACTAAATTGGAGGATTCAGTCTTCCTCCAAGCAAGCAAAAATTTTTGGAAGAAAGACGGAGCGCAAGCAACCTCTGCCCGTGGAGCATCGGGAGGACTTGGGTCGCTTTGGAATCCTAACAAGTTCTCATTAATCTCTGAGTCCCTGAACACTCATTGGATTTTTTTAAAAATGCTGCATTTAGAATCTAAGGAAATTATTTTCCTGTTCAATGTATATGCTCCTAACAATGTAGGTGAGAAAACATTATGCTGGGATTCCATTAGAAACTTGGCAGATCTAGAGAACCTGGAGAATACAATCATAGCCAGAGACCTCAACCTCACCCTCCTCTCGTCAGAAAAAAGAGGAGGCAATATCGTCAGGGATCCAACAAGAGAATTAGTGGAAGACCTCATGCAAGATTACGATCTGATAGACATTAAGCCGACTACTGGTAAGTTCAATTGGTCAAATAAGAGAGTTGGCCCAGGTTACATAGCGGCAAGACTTAATAGATTTTTGGTTCAAAGCTCCTTCCTTCTTGGATTAGAAGCTATAATGTGCATTCTTCACAGCAGTGTATCAGATCACAAGCCCATTAGCCTAGAGCTGCTGACCCCCAAGGATCTGGGGCCTATACCTTTCAGATTCAGCTCTCTCTAGACCAAAGAGACAGACTTCATGGAAAAGGTCAGAGACTGCTGGAAAGATCCAGTCAAGGGATCCGCCTTTTTTGTTTTGGAGGAAAAACTCAGAAGGGTTAAAGCCATGCTAAAAAATTGGGCTAAGACCCTGCCCAACCTTCAGCAAAGTTTTCATAAGGCCTATCTGGCAGAAGAAGAATATTGGAGGCTCAAGTCTAGGAGTCTTTGGCTCAAATATGGCGACAGAAACTCCTCCTTTTTCCATAAACAAGCCCAAGCCAGGAAAGACCACAATTCCATCACTGAAATAAAAGAAGACAACTGCATAGTGAAGGACTTTGTCAGCATAAAAAAGGTAGCCTCAGAGCACTTTGAGAAGCTGTATAGGGAAGATTTAGGAGCTAGTCAAAATGATATTCTGTTGGACGTTGTCTCTAGCCTTATCACCTCCAGAATGAACCAGGCACTTGAAGGCAAAATCACGCACAAGGAAGTCAAGGAGGCCCTTTATGAAATGGAACCCGATAAAGCTCTGGGACCGGATGGTTTTACGCCTAGATTTCTCCAGACTTGTTGACAGATTATTGAGAAAGAGTTCTTCAAAATGATTCAGAAGTCCCAAGACTGTTAGAAGATTGGAGGCAACAAAAATTCAACCTTTCTCGCCCACATTCCCAAAGAGAAAGGAGAAAACTCTTTCAGTAGATTTCGCCCAATCTCCTTATGCAATATTGGGTACAAAGTGATAACCAAAGTGATAGCATATAGGTTGAAAAGAATTCTCCCCAAAATCATCCTGGATAACCAAGGTGGATTTATTCATGGCAGGTAGCTGGTGGACAATTTCGTTCTGGTTTAAGAGGCGATTCATTCCAGCCTACATCGAAAGGAAAAAGGGTATTGTTATTAAATTAGATCTAGCAAATGCTTTTGATCGTGTTAGACATAGTTTTTTGTTTGATGTGTTGCAAAAACTGGGTTTCGGTAAAAATTTCATCAAGTGGATCAGAGCCTGTATTTCAGAGCCTTGGATTGCCCCCTTGGTGAACGATAGGGTTGCTCATTTTTCAAAGCTTCTAGAGGGCTGAGGCAGGGGTGTTCCCTTTCACCCCTCCTATTCATCCTACAGGCTTCTGTCCTCAGCTTTTATCTAGAAAAAAAGCAGCAAGATCAAAACATCGTTGGCCTGTGCATTGCAAGAGGGATAAAAAGCATCAATCACACCCTCTTCGCTGATGATACATTACTGCTGGGGGCTGCATCTCCTCATTCAGCAATTAAATTCAAAGAAGTTCTGGAAGTCTACTGTAAGGTCTCGAGAAATGTATTAAACAATGTCAAATGCCATATCTACTGTTGGAATATTCCTGCTTCAACTGCAAGCTCCATTGCCAGATGCCTCGGATTTGCAGCCTCAACTTCTTGGTCCTCATTTAAATATCTTGGACTACCCATCTTCCATAAGAGGGCCTTGAGCAAAGGTTGGTATCCCCAATTAGACAAATTCAAAGCAAAAATGCAGGCCTGGGGATCCTCTTGGCTCAACATTGCCGGAAAATCAGTGCTCATTAAAGTAGTGCTCAACAACCTTCTGTTATTCAAATTCTTTGTCTTCTTGGCACCTTTGGGAATCATAAAAAAGATGGAGGAGCTAATCAGAAAGTTTTTCTAGAAATGAGGCAAACAAAACGAGAAGAGAATTTCCCTAGTAAACTGGGAAATAGTCACCAGACCAATTCAAGAGGGAGGACTGAACTTCAAAGATCTCAGTGTTCAAAACTTAGCCATGGGAGCCAAATTGATTTGGAAAATCATAGCTCCAAATCCAGGTTGGGTACGAGTTGCACTGTGGAGGAAATACTTCAGAAGACTGAGACTTAGATGCCTGGATCAGCCCAAAAATCAACTTGGAACTCCTTTCAGCATGTTCATCAGCAGAATTGGCTCGCTGATAAGAAATCATTCCTTCTGGATACCAGGAAATGGAAAATGTATCCATATGTGGAATGACAGTATCCTGAATAGACCCCTGCTGGAAAAATCGAGAGACATGATAGAGTTGAAACATTGGATGTCAAAAGCTAGCATCAACACATTGTGGGACATCTCGAACTAGAAGGGTGATGTTTGGACGGGTTGGAAACAACTCCCAGCTCCACCAGCCTTACAATCAGAACTAGCAACGTTCACCACGAAGATGCATGAGCTGGCTCCAATTCATGCACGTGGGCAGGATGTGAGAGGCTGGGGCACAAATTGGGCAGGTTACATGGTAGCTCAGGGCTACGCTAAATGTCTAGAGCGGCCTCACGTGCCTCCCAATCCTGCCCCCTGGGTAGGCATTTGGAAAATCCCTTCAATTCCAAAAGTAGACCACTTCTGCTAGCTTCTCTACCATCAAAAAATCCTAACTGAAGACAGGATTCAAAAAAGGGGCATCTTTGGGCCTTCTAGATGCATGCTTTGCAAGGAAAACTTAGAATCCGCCTTCCACCTCATGATCAAGTGCAAGTTCGCAGATTCCATATGGCAGGAGATTCTTGTTTCCTGGAAGTATAAGTTCATCTTCCCCTCATTAATTTCGGATCTATTTGAGGGTTGGATGGCCAAATATCTAAGCCCATTTCCAAAAAATAAAACAATCAGGACAACATGGAGTGCTCTGCCTGAATTCATCAGCTGTAAAGTTTGGCTAGAAAGGAACAGAAGGATATTCCGAAATAAGGAACAGGACTTCAGAATAGTTGCCAACTCAGTGAAAAGTCAGCTAGTTGAGTGGCTGGAAGACAAAACAAATGATTCAAACCTAAGCCAGTAGGACATAAATCTAGGAACTGCCCTCAATTTAAAATTTCAAAAATCGAACAGCTCTCCTCCAATTCTCAAAGAATGGCAAATCAGGAAAAATGGATAAGATTTTCAATCCTGGCTGTCCAAACAAACACTTCCCTCTCTCTTCTTTGATGGGGCATCCAAAGGGAATCCAGGAATTGCTGGAGCTGGAGGGCTCATCATAAACCCAGATGAAACATCTTCGCACAGATTTGCTTGGGGATTAGGCCATTCCTCCAGCATTCAAGCTGAAGCGATGACCCTTTTTCAAGGAATCAAACTCCTCAAAGAGTTGGGCCTCAAGGAGGAAAATGTCTTTGGGGATTCCCAAGTAATCATCAAAGTAGTGGCGACCAATTCTAATCCAGCGTACCTGCAACTAGCAAGGATAATTACAAGGATTAAAGGCATGGCTTCAGCTCGGGAAATCAGCAACAGAAGTACACTATATTAAATGTAAAAGAGGAGCCTGATAAGAGTAGGCGTTATTTTCCTCTTGCTGGAAAGTCATGCAGAAATCTCCTTCTCCTTTTGTAACCAAATTTGTGGCTCTTAGCCAATCAGTTAATGAAATCCCATAACCGTTTTTGTAAAAAAAAAAGACTAAGTTAATGATTTAAGTACGACTAAGTTATGATATATATATATATATATATATATATATATAATTAAATTAATTAATTTTGAAGTGGAACAAGTCACAATTAATAAATTATTATAAAACTGTAAATAATATAAATAATTAAATATTAAAAAATAATTTTAAATATATACAAGTATAAATTTAGAAATCAATATAATTATGACCACAAAAATTCATTCCATCTTCATATTGGGTCTTGGTTTAAAGGAAATGAGAGGGGATTATCGGGAAATACAACTATGGGATAAGTGCATTTAGTTTTATATTTATCAAATTTAGTTTTTGAATGAGATCTTCGAAGTGTTATTGAAATTGATTTCTCACCTGTAAACCCCATCTTATTTTCCACCAATGTAGGGTGGTATTAAAATCCCCACACAATATCTATACTGATCCATAGTTTGAATCTCTAGGAACTAACAAGGAGTCCCAACACATTTGATTTTTTCTAAATTAGACTGGTATACAGATATTAATGATAGAACATACCTACATTATGGGGAGATGAAGGAACATGGTGGCCAACCAATGAGTTTTCAAGAAACATTCCAATACTCTAAGTGAAGTTTGGTTCCACAGAGTGGAGACACCCCTTAAAATTTCTCTTACACTGACTGAAAGTAACTAACTAACATTCCATATCTTATGCTGATTTTGGAGGAGATCTAGCTCCCCCATTTTTGTATCCTGGAGTAGGAGAAGTAGCGGTCATTCATTTTTAAGTAAATACTTTACTTATTCCATCCTTTTACTCGACCCTAATCCCCTACAATTCCAAGATAGGATACTCATCATTTACTTGTTGTGTGAATAGGCCACTTCTAAGAGGCTCAATTTCCTTCTTTTCTCATGTTCTTGAATCCTTTTAGCTTTGTATCTAAGATAGCCTGTGTGTCAATTTCCTTATCTTTTCTAGATTTTTCCAATCTTACCTTTCCAACAGTATTTCACCCAACCTTCTTTTGCAGCCTTTTGAATACTATATCCTTCTTGGAGTTTGATTTCTCATCAACTAAGCTTGGAAAGGAAGGTCTCTTTTTTAATTTTGGGGAGAGGAATTGCTCCTCATCTGAGGATAGTCCATATTTTGATGTGTTGGGAGAGGATATTATTTAAGTGGTGGAATTTTGGTATCTGTTTCCTCTGTATTTCATTCTAGCTCCATTTCTTGGATATTTTCTTATTTCACTGGAGATGGTTATGTGATTTCCCCTTCTTCATTCACCAAATTCAATGCTCATAATTGTTGGCATTTTTTCCCCTTTACTGGTTTCTTCTCTATTTCCTTGTTGGAATCACTTGGTGGAAGGTGGCCCATTACCTTTGTTCACATTTTGATCTTATTTATTTGAAGGATTGGTCTATTATTTAATCAAGACTTGTCTCTTTTTTTGTTTCTACCATTGATCTCCTTCATTGTCTTCCTTTAGCTATTCCTCTTATTTCTTTTGTAGCTTCGACCAAAGTGGCCATATTCATGACAAACTTTTTCATTTGAAGGGGAGTTGGGTGTAATCAACATCTTAATATGGGACCAACTATCTAAATTGAGGGTTATTACTATTAGGATCCCTTTATCTAGATCTACTTCAACACAAATTCGAGCATAGGAAAAAAATCCCCTCTTATGGTTCAACACAATCAATGTATTTTCCTAAGGCATTGCCAATATTTTTGAAAGTGGTGTCATTCTAACAATGTGGAAGGAGAAAAGGAAGCTTCACCCAAATGGGAATGGTAGAGGGATGTCACTTTCTAGATTGAAGTTTAGACTCCATCAATCTATTTATAACGCTTAAGCTGACATCAAATAAGGCCCACTCCGAAATATTAGAACCCAATCTTCCCTGTTCTTGAGGAAGAAGGTGAAGAATCCTTTACTGAATAAAGCCAAAGAGATCGAACCCTTAATCAAGGCCTTCTAGTTTTTCTTGACCCATAACCTTATAGTTTGTGGGGAGGGCCAAATCCCCTTAAATTGACCTACATACCATGCTCAACAAGTTGCAAGGCACGAGTTTGAGCTTGAGGTGCAAAAACATCAACCTTGGGGATTTCCTCTAGTTTATTAATGAAACAAAAGGGATTTTTGTTCTGAGATCTTACTCCATTTAATACTAGTGAATTAAATGCAACAATATTCGAGGTTCGAGGTTGGAGGGGGAGGAAGAGGTGAAGACCTTCCTTGGCTTCTCATTGAGCCATTCCAAACATGTTGGTGCAAATGAAACCCTATGGTCAAGATGCCTTAGTATTTCTAGATTACTAAAACCAACTTTATTATATTACACCATTCTAATCATTGCCAAGAAAATTCCAAACATATCAAAGCCATTTCTCTATTAAAATTGATTTCTTAAACGGCAAAGCATCATAAATATTATATACCTTATCTTAAAAAATCACTTTAATATTAAATGAAAAAAATTGAATGATTTTAACTCTTTAAAGGAAAAAGAGATGTTGCAAACATAGAAAGAACTAAAATGTTAAAATTACCAATGCAAAAACTTAAAAAATGATAAGGTCAATTCATTTTCTTTATAGTGCCAAACATCCCCTCTTTACCGGTTTGAGGGTTATCATAAAAGTACCTAATTTCTTATCCAAACTTCATAAAACTTTCTTCACTCTTAAACACATAACATTAAAATTTAATCACTATATTTTTTACATATTATTTTGAAAAATAAAATACACCCAAACAAAAAAATAACCACCGTAACTAGGCCCATTGCAGCAGGTCATTCTTGGACTCAGCGCGTAGAATTATTGGTTGGTGATCGACGCAGAGGCCTATGCAGAGACATAGACCCATCCTGTGACAAGGAACTCTCCGCAACTTATCATGGCATGGAATCTAAATGTTACCGCTATTATATGAGTACAATAGTCAATAAAAAATAAAAATGCTAAACCTCCCGTACACATTCAAGAGTGGATTGCATTCACAAATATAATTTATAGGGGAAGACAACATCTGTAATAACCATCAATAATTATTTGGTTGTACTAATAGAATAATGTAAATAATATGAAGGGGAACTTTGACTTATATCTAGAAAGAGAAAAATACCTAATAAAACTTTAATAAGACTAAGTTAAAAAGAAAATGGCTAGACCTTTGTTATGCTAAACTAAATTAGTATCTTTTTAATGTTATAGTAACTTTGAAGCAGAGAAGTCACCATTAATAAATTAAAAAAATTATTAAAAATGATTTACATATAATTTTTAAAAAATTAGTTTAGGGTAAGGCAGCTTGTTTATTAGTGAGAAGAAGAATTTTTTTGATTACAGTGGAATTGGTAATAAGGGCAGCTTTTGGCAATAAGGGCAGCTTTTTTAAATTTAGATATTTTAATTTTTCGAAGTGATTTCTATTTTTTTGTCATGAGATCTAAACTTGTGACTCGGCCAACCAGCTGCGGCTAGCTTATCAGACTCTAGCTTCGGCCAATGAAGAGCACGCAGCCATTCTAGAAAGCTTGGAATTCAAGATGAGCAGCATGGAGCAGCAACTCGACACCCTGGCAAAGAAATTCACGGTTTTACTCATCATACTGAGGAATACCATCAATCAGGAAGGCCGGGAAACTTCGGGAGGGGCCAAGAATCCCAATTCTCTTTTGACACCCGGACAAGCAGACCAGGCCAGGGCGTCTGAAACGCAGGAGAAATCCAAAAATTACATAGTATTGGATACCTACTGAATGCATGCAATCTGCAGGTTTTGCTTACTGGGGCTATTTTCTGTGTTTTCTGTTCAGACTTATCCACGGTTGTTAGGGACTTTTTGTGTAAAAGGGCGTCTCTGTTTCAGCCCTGTAATTAGTCTTTGGTTAATGTTAGTCAGTCTTTTGTAAGATCCCGTCTCTTCTGGCTGCCCTGCGTGGTAGGCTCAGGGATCTTTTGAACAGGCTTAGGGATCAAATGTGCATGGTCAATGGCAAAATCTCCCAAGGAGGGTTTCTTACTGCTCCGACAGTCTTTTTTACCATATGTATTTTCATATAATATAACAACACTGATTTAAAAAAAAACTTGTGACTTGGCTAGAATTATTTTTAACTCTACACAAACCAGGTGATATACAACTGAACAATATAATTATTTAAACCAGGTGATCTACAACTGAACAATATAATTATTTAAACCGAAAACTGAACTCCACACAAACCAAGTGATTTACACGTGAAGAATATGATTATGGTAACCGCAATTCACTCCACCTCCATATCGGGTCTTGGTTGGAAGGCGATGAGAGGCGGATCATCGGGAAATCCAGCTATCGGACAGCTTGGAAGGAAAGTCCATGAATTTTTGGTGAAATTGTAAACTGCCACCTCCAGGTCTGTCTGTTTTCTGAAATACAGGCAATCACCCATTCCAGCGCACTCAAAAGGTGTCCCTATCGGCTCAATCATGCTAAAAATCATATGCACTGTCGGAGGCATTCTGGAAACCTGTTTCCAGTTTGTAGCCGCGTCTTTATTATACTCCCATATAGTTACCTCTTTTTCGTCTCGCATTTCAATTTCCGTTTGCCCCTCAACTTGCGTTTCGATTTCCCTCCCCTCCACATACAGAACACGCGACCCGCATCCAACTAACTGATTGAAATAAATTAAGTCATCGCGATCTAAATCAGGCAATTGCGCAAATATAGAGGTCCCCTCTACGATGTTGAAACCCATAATGCCGGTGATTAAGCCGTTCTCATTCACGCCTTCCACCATTAAACAATAGAAATAAGCTCCGGAAAATACTGTTCCAAAGCTCATCCCATCCCGATCTTGAATTGTCACCAAATGTCTCGGCAAGACTCGCGCCATCGTCCATGCCTTGTCAATGGAATCATATATTTCCACTATATTCTGTTGATGAACATTAGAGTAGTGCAACACCAACACTTTGTACCCGTCTTCTCCTCCTTCAACAATACCTATCTCCCTTATGGGAAAATTCTCTATGTATGTCATTGGTGGAAGTATGAAGTACTTGGCTGTGAGAGGATTGCAGACATAGATGGAGTGGGTAAAGTTGCCTTGAATCAAGAAGAGGCCTGCGCCTGATCCCAGATAACGAAACGAAGAAGGAATCAAACTGGAATTGGGACGTGAACGTTCCCTCCCCTCTAAAAAGCTAAGGGATAAACGAGAGTTTTTCCAACTCCGTGTGAAGGACGAGTATACCCAATAATCCTGATTGTTATCTGCAGCTATCACAACAAGCCATGGAATTTTGTTTGGGGGCGCTTCTGCCCATTGTTTCCTAAGAAAACTGGTGGACGAAAATAGTGCGTTCCATTGTTTGCAGACATTAGCAAATCTACACAGGTATTCTGCTGGCAGCCATGCCAAGATCTCTTCAATCAAATCGCCTGGTAATTCGTCGTACAACAGTGAGTAATCCTCCTTCCTCACATTCACAGCTCCCATTTTTAAAGTGCCATCAGATCTCAAAAATGAACTATGATAAAACGCGAAGTACTACATGATATCTACATAAATTATGATGTCATTGGCTGCGACGCTACAAATTACGCTATCGATTCGCTTGGAGACATACTATGGTTTTGTTATTTTGGAAATTATGGGAGATTTTTTTTAATATTTTGTAAGGGAAAGAATTGCATAGGTTTTTTTTGTTTTGTTTTGTTTTTTTGTTTTTTAGGTAAAAATAGGTTTTTTGTTTTGTTTGTTTTGTTTTGTTTTTTTTTTTGATTAAAAATAGGTTTTTAATAAAAAAGTTTAATAAATATGTAGTGGGAAAAATTTAAGTATTTAAATTTATAATTAAATTAAGATAATAAGATAAATAAAATTATTTATTTAAAATATAATTTACCTATGGAAAAATATTTTAATAAAACTTTATAACATCTAATATACTCTAACAAATTTATGCTTTTAAAAATAGTTTAATTTTATAGGAAAATATGAGTAAAATTCTTGAATTGGAGTGTTGTCCGTTACCAAGTTAAAATTAACTTGGATCCAAAGTTCACTTTGACATTGTAGTAATGCTCTAGGAATGCCATGTTATGATTTGTTGTATTGAATGCTGAAACACAACCACATAACTACACAGATTATTAATAAGTAAGAGTAAAATTAATGATTTAATTACAATGTTGGTTAATTAGATGGATTAATAAATAAGAATGAAATTAAACATTTAATTACAGTCTTACTTATTTGATTTGATATCCGAAATTTGTAATAGACATAAATTTTTATTATTTATTTAAATCTAAAAATAACATCTAAATGAATAACAAAAATGAATGTGCTTAGGGTCATATTTATACTTATATAGTAGGGAGACACTAAATGCATTATGCATAAGTATATGGTTGAGCAAAGTCAATTAATAAGTTACTAGTCCAATTTAAGCTAATAGTTAAAAAGGCCCACAAAGGGAGCCAATTTTTCACAACTTCCCCATCTCAAAGTGCTCTTTTTAGGTTTGACCCTTACATACACATGATGTCCTACATGAAATTCCCTGTAGGTCCTCCTTTTATCTGCATAGGTATTTTTTTGATCTTGAATAACCTTCAAGATTCATCTGTATGTTCTTACATTGTTTTCCATTTCTGCTAACATGTCAGGTCCCAATATTAATTGGTCTTAAGACTATTTCAATTATTAAGAGTCCTACACTTTCACCCGTACAATACTTAGAATGGGCTCATTTTTAATAAAGCATGGTAGCTATTATTGTATGGGAATTCTATTAGGTGGAGGTATCCTTCCCAC
This sequence comes from Pinus taeda, assembly GCA_000404065.3. Lineage (NCBI taxonomy): Eukaryota > Viridiplantae > Streptophyta > Pinopsida > Pinales > Pinaceae > Pinus > Pinus taeda. The sequence continues at coordinate 132,845 of APFE031091155.1, read as the reverse complement.
TTGGTGGGACGCTGCATGACATACATTCGTAGTGTATCTTCCAATACTTGATTTATTCGTTTAGTTTTCCCATCTGTCTGTGGATGGTAGGAAATATTGAATTCTAACTATGTGACTAATTCTGTAAAAAGTGCCTTCCAAAAAGTATATGCAAACTTCACATATTTGTTAGAAATTACTACTCTAGGTATCCCACACAATTGGAAAATTTCTCATAATGATATCAACAATTTGAACAATTTTTAAAACTTGACAGTATAGGTACAAAATGAGCTGATTTACTTAAGTTTTTCACAACAACCATTATAGAATCATTTTTCTGTTTTTTTGTTTTTTTAAGGCAAACTTGTAATAAAATACATTGTAATAACTTCCCATTTTCACTTAGGGATGGGTAATGGGTGAAGCAAAGAAGCGGGATGTTCATGTTCGTCTTTAACCTATTGATAATCTAAGTATTTAGTTAAATATTCTACTACATCGATCTTCATACCAAGCCAAAAATAAGCTTTATTTAAATAAGTAATTAGTTTTTAATAACTAGGATGGGAAAAATAGGGACTTCTATGATACTCATCTAAAATTAGTTGTTTAATAACCTGCTGAATCGGGGCATAAATTATGTTCTTGTAAATCAATAAATCATCTTTATTAATCACATAATCTAATTGTTTTTCAGAGTTTTTCCCTTGCTTTAATTGCTTCTATAGAAACTGGTATTCGGGGTCTTTTAAGGATGATTATTAAATTTGATTTACAAAATAAAATTTTACTTAAGTGTATTAAATTTCATATATACAATTTAGTCTTCGACTTAGAGCATCAATTACCCAATTTTATCTTCCCTTGAATTGTTTTATATCAAAATAAGATTCACTAGGAAGGAAGTCCACTAGGCTTGGAAAGAATTAAGGTTAGGCTATTTAAAGAGGCTAGTCAAGCTACTATGGTCAATCATTAGGATAAATATCTTGCCTAGCAGAGTATGTTGCCATACCTTCAAGGTGTGGACTACTGCTATTAGCTCCAAATCATAAGAAGAGTATCTCTGCTCATGTTCTTTCAATTTCCATGACTCATAAGACACCACATGACCTCTTGCATGAAAACACCTCCTACACATTCATGGCATGCATAAGTACATACAACATATTCCTTGTCTTGGTCTACAATCCTTAGAACAAGGGTTGTTGTTAGTATATTTTTTTGTTGTTCGAAACTACTTCAACACTCTACTGTCCAAATAAAATCTTCCCCTTTTCCTACAAGGAAGTTCTGGGGTAGGCCACTTTGGAAAACCCTTCTATAAAATGATGTTAATAGCCTTCTAGACCAATGAAGGATTAAATATCAGCCACATTTTTAGGAACAAGTCCTTCCATGATAGTTTTAGTATTTTTGGGGTCCACCACTATTCCTTCTCGAATGATTATATGCCCCAAATAAGAATGTAATCAATAAAAATAAGTACGAATTTATCAAGGTAAGGATGAAAGATACCATTAATAAGGCTCATGAATGTAGCCATGGTGTTAGTAAGCCCAAAAGGTAGAACGACAAAATCATAATGTCCATAATGAGTTCTTAATGTTGTTTTGCATATGCCTTCATCCATGATTCTTATTTGATGGTATCCCAAACATAAGTCAATATTATAAAACACAGTAACACCCTTAATATGATCAAATAAGTAATTAATTCTATGAAGTGGATATTTATTTTCAAATGTTAGTTTATTAAGTTGATGGTAATCGATACACAATCGTAAGGTACCATCCATATTTTCAACAAAAATCATAGGGGCTCCGCAAGGTGATACACTTGGGTCAATACATTTCTTATCAAACAACTCCTGCAATTGTAATTTTAATTCTGTCAATTCTTGTATGCTCATGCGATAAGGTTCCTTAGATACTGGGGTGGATATCATGATTAATTCTATTGTTTAGTCAATATCCCGTTTAGGAGGTAATCATGGGATTTATTCTAGGAATACATCAACAAATTCTTGGACCACAAGAATTTTTTTTAAATTTGCTATCTTATCCTTATAATATACCCCACTTGGAATGCATAAATTTGAAAACTCTTCCTAATACATTTACCTAACTATGAGGCTGTGATTGGTCATAATTTTACCAGTCTTTTTATTCATTGAATTTCATGTCTAACACCTTCTTCATTAATAAAACTAATGGCCTTATCCTTGCAATTTACAAGGGATCAATGTTTTTCCAACCAATACATCCCAATTAAAATGCCATAAGATCCTAAGGGTTAATTTTAGGATAACTATGGTATGTTCTATGCTTAGGTCAATTTTACTTCAATTTCTATATTAGCCCAATATCAATATCGAGTTAAGAAATCATATCATAGTAAAATGTAGATAAAACATAAACAATAACAATTGAAGACTAGCCAGGACAAGAGGACACAAGATGTGGCACTAGCCGGGGACAAACCCCAATGTGGAGAAACCCTTGATCAATTCTTCTTATAATTCTTCAAAACTTTAGCAGAGAGAGATTATAATATATAATATTCACTTGCCCAATTACAGTGAAAATCTGATTAGTCAAACAACAGAAACATAAAGCCCTACCATAAAGTTAATGTTGGTCAATAGGGAAGAATTCTTCCTCAATTTAGCTTGGTCAAACCCAATCAAATTCAACCTACAAAAACAAGTCCAAGTAGCTCAAAACCATTCTGGAAAAGTCTAGTCAAACCTGGTCAATAAAAGTCAATATAGCATCCAGCCCTAGCATAGTCAACATTGGTCAAACAGAGGTCATATTACCTCAGATTTCATGCCCAGAAATGCAGCCTACTCAAACAGAAATCCTCCACCCAAAACCACACCAAAACAAGTCAATGATTGGTCAATGCAATTAAAAAACAACCTTGCAATTTTGGTAAACTCTGGTCCATGGTTGGAATAGAAAACCCTTCCTTTTCTTTGCACGTGTGGAGAGAAGCCTATGAATTTTGTAGCCAAACCAATGGAGAGAGAAGATTGTGAGTGAGTGAAGTGTCCAAATGAGGAGGAGGCACCATGTATTTATATGCAAATGTTGAGTATGAATAGACATGATTGTTGAGTTTTTGAGCCTACATGAGTTTGTTGGCTGACCTTGACAATTTGTTCTTAATCAAAATAAATTCATAATTCCATTTGTATATGTCAGAATGGGATGATATTTAGATCAATCCTACACCTCTTGGAGAGAGGAATCCAAGAAAAATATGAGCTGCCTTATATGAGTTGTCCAATGTGAAGTTTAGCCCTAGTTTAAGAGGTTTAAAATTTAGTTTACTAAATATATTTACTTTTATATTTATATATTTATATTTAGAATTAGTTGTATCTCAATCTAGTTATATATTTGTATAATATTCGTGAATTAATATGGTGTAAAAAATAATAATTGTCTAATTGATATCCAAACCTATATGGGCCTCACTCAGGAAAGCCCAGGAAAATGGAGGAAAATGAAGGAAAATGGTTTTTTTAAAGGATTAAATCCATTTTGTATAAATAGAGTAGATAGTGTGTTGTGATTTTTTGGATGTCTAATGATTTATTATATTTGCTACATTTAGTTACACTCATGTGAAAGTGAGATACCTGTGTATAGAAGAGGAGGTTGTGGGAGAGATTTGTCATATGAGCTAACTCAATTGAAGGTCAAACATTGTGAAAAGGCAATTGCAGGTGAGGTTTTCGAAGTTAGAGTGAAGGTTGGGGAAGACATGTTAAAGGGATATAGCTCAGTGGATTGACGAGTGACAAAATCAAATGATTGGGACCCACCAGAACTTGGAATTGCAGAAATCATTAAGAAAACTGAATTTAGAATTCTGGCATTGCAGAAATCCTTGAGAAAACTGAATTCAGAAAGGTTCAAGCTGATGAGGACCATAATTCAAATCGAAGCTCTACCAATGACTGCAAAATTTGGAATTATTTCCCTCTTCAAAGCTCAAATCGAAGCTAGATCTGGTCATGAAGCTCCCAAATAACTGTGAAATGGGGGTGTTACATTTTTGTTTTGTGTCAAATGCATTCATCTCTAGTACCGAATACATATTGACACATCTATGTTTGACATCAATCAAGCATGCAATATATTGGTGGGTAGAATGAAGACAAATTCTTGTCGTCATGCATGCACCAAAGACGCGCGTCCAAGGTATAATAAAGCTAATTATTCCAACATTTATTTTTATTAAAGGGAGATTAGAAAAGTTTATGGTATAGGAAACCATGCACATTTTGTGGGGTGAATATCCACAGTGTTTCCAAGTGCTGAAAAAAATGGATTTTTTGTATGAAAATCATGGTCACCGGGAAGAAGGTAAAGCATGAAGAAAACAAGTTCCAAGTCCTCATGGCAAAAAGGAAGATGTAAAACCATATTGCTTGCATTGTAAGAAATAATTCCATGATGGTAAACACTGATGGAAGTTCCATCCATAATTGAGTTTCAAGTGGTTCCAAGGAAGGGAAAACATAAAATAGTTCCAATAGCTCAGTAGGATCATGGACTTGAGTTTGAAGATGAGACCCAAATTACTACAGCTGAGAAAAGAGGTAAAACCTTCTCGCTCATGTTTGTAAAGGTGAACATAGTAGATTATGTAAAGCAAGAACATGAAATGGTTGCATGTATATAGAACCATGATATTTTTAAGGAAGAATTGTCGTTGTGACATGATATTTTGTTATGTAAACTTGCAAGAATGTAAAAATGTTGGCATGTTGTCATTAATTTTTTTTTTTTTTTTTTTTTTTACTGTTAAATTCAAGTATATGGGTAGTAGCTGAAGTAATGAATATAGAAAAATGTTGAAGAATTCAAATGGCTAAAAATAGGCTTTTAGTAGTTATAGTTATCATGCATCTTATTGTGATGAGATAGGTTCACAAAATAGGGTGTATAGATACTAGACAAATTGAGAGGTAGATCCAACACTTGGTGTATGATTAAGAACCATTTGGAGGTCTAAAAGTCTCTAAGTGGGGGGAAATGGTCCAAGACGATCCAAGAAGTCTTAAAAATTAGGGCGCTCAAAAAATGAGGTAGACAATTCCATGTTGAAGAACTCTAATAGCAATTCCAATGCAAAGTTCATGCCAAAAAACAAACACAAAGTCTACAGGGCTTCCATGTGGAAACAATAAGAAGCACCATGCGGCATTATACAAAACCTAACATGGTAGTCCATATGATGACATGGCATGTAGTGATGTGGTAAAGTTCATGTAGGTGATGATGTGTTAGGATGGAATGTTCACATGTGGCATTGAGTTGGTAGTGGCATGGTAGCCATGTTGGTGACACATGGTAGGAGGATGGGCACTGACTAGGTTACAGTTGGACTAGATGCTAAGGAGTCAAAAATAGTTCCAAAATAGTCATTTTTAGTTGTCGATGTTTCAAGTCTAAATCAAGACCCATCGCAGTGAAGGTTGCTATGTGGTCCATCTAGAGGGTGTCACATGTCACCTCAGAATGTGTAAGAAGGTTTGAAGGCCAATGACCAAAACTTAATACATTTGTAGTTGATGGGGTTTGACACAACGACCTCTAGTCCAGGTGCAAAGTGCCCAACCATTAGGCCACACATAGTTCCTTTTATAACTATGGTATATATGTATATTTAATATGGTTGTTATTTAGGTTATCAAAGGGGCAAAGATCGTGGGATTGAACCCGTGACCTCCCCATATGGTTACAACCTCTGCCAATATCATTATAACCAACAATTGAATAGAAAACATTGCGATAAACATATCACAATAGTGTTGCCACCATGCCATTTGACCACAAGCTATTTGTTACAACAAATGCACCAATGAACTAGCCATTGATTAAGTTGGACATATTATACTATGCCATATTTGGCTATGGTTTCCAATAGTTGTTATAACACAAGCTATCATAATGAGTAGGATTTTCGAAGATTTAAACTTGAAGTTTGTTAGAACAATGAACCAACTTAGTAGTGTCTTTAGTGTTGATTCAGTTACAACACAATATGGTTATGTGTAATGGTTACAATGGTATGGCTATCACGATGAGCCACATTTACGGACAGGGCCGACAAAATTCAAATAACAATATGGTTTACATAATAAATATGATTCAAATACATATAAGGACATGCCACGAATTTGGCTGTGATTAGGGGCTACAATGTATATTGTTTTGATATGATTTTAATTTATACTACACAAGGATTTCAATCACAACAACCCATAGGGGATTCAACCTCGGGCCATTCATATGAAATTTTTTTCAATATTAAGAGATATACCAACATGCTAGAGAAGGCTACTGCAAAATCATAGCACTATCGAGGGATTTAAATGAAATTTTAAGCCTACAAAACTTGTTTTCTAAATAGATTTTTAGAGATTGATTTTGCAACAACCAAGAAGGATAATGTGGTGATATTTGAGACCATTTTCTGGTGGCAAATAACTATATTTTGATGCAAGTTTTTAAAGGATTCTTTTGTTTTTGAATCATATTTGTAAACATGATTTACTAAGCATAGTTTTTAGCAACAAAAAGAGACAAAGTGGTTTATGAAAAATATTACCTTAGTCACATTTTATAGGCTTCATATAACATATTAAAGGAATTTTGTAGATGTAACAAAGCATAACTTTCTTTGCATTTGAAAAATAAAAAAATCCACTCCTTTAGAGACAGGACCCATAGATGTAGCCCATGCTAAAAGAAATTCATTATTAATTGGTTGTATTCCTTGTTTTATCTTCTCTTTTTGATATTCTACATTTCTTTACATTGCAATTTCATTAAATCGTTCATGCTTGATAAATGTTAAATATGCTCATATTTAAACTGGTTTAATTGATCATACACATTTAAACATTTTCACAAACCAAGTCACTTTAATGATTTCAGATCATGAACATAGTAAACATTACTAAAATTTATAAAAATAAGAAGGCGTGATAAATTGTTCTTGGAATAATCCATTACGCAAACAAGCAACAAACCAAATCTAAATCCATCTTAAAATATGAAAAAAAATACATCTCCATAAAAGATCCATGTTGATAAAATGAAAAGGCCATAAGCCTTTTGTTTATGAACCATTAGAAGTAAGGATGATAAAATTTCAAGAAAAGAAATAAAATTCCATATTATTACACCCCCATTACTATTTTTCAAGCACTTATTATCAAGGATTCAAATGAAGTTGTCAATACATTTTTTAATATGAGGTTTGGATCCAAATGGGGTGATTTAAGTGTGTATTGAGGATATGACCTTATACCAATATAATAATGACTTTTATGCCATTGTAGGTGGTCAATTTTTATGGTCATTTATGAAATTTTTTTATTATTAGTTTATCATGTATAGTTTAAATGATAATAACTTTTAAATTAGAAAATATTTTTTTATACCTTCCAAATAAATACAAAATGCAACATATTTTTTTGTGTAATAGGTTCATATATTACAATCTTTTAACCAATTACAACTAACATTATTAATTATTTTTCACAAATTTATACTAATATAACTTTCATTCTTTTTCACAAATTTTACTAATACCATATCTATTCCTTAAATATTCAAACCTTCTACTACCACTATTACCTCTAGGTGCTTGTGTGCTCTTTTTGTGCAATTTGAACCTTTAACCTCCTCGCAAGTAACACTTCATTTTCACAATTATTACCAATTGAACTGCATTTAAAGACTATTATTTTTATTATTTAAAACCAAAACACATCCAAATATAAACTAAAATCTTGTATTGCAATGAAATGATACTTAAATATAACTATTACAATTACAACAAAAGTTAAAAGCAATAATAACCATAAAAAACAATGTCAACCCTGAGGAAGAATTGCAATTACAAAAATGAGTTATGGAAGAAGCCATCCCATCTAATAACCACTAATAATTAATTCATGGAATATGTGCGTAGGTCCTGTACTTATATTTATAAAAATAATTTAATAAAATTTTAGCTAGCAATTACACTAGATGTTGCAAAGGAAATGTCGTAAGGCATAAATTTGAGAAGAATCATGATATATAAAAAATCATTGAAGATAGAAATTTGTAAATAAAATGTCATTCAAAGCTAGAAGATAAAGAGAAATCACTTACATTATGTCAAATTGATAGATTCTATAACCTTCACAACCTTCATATGCTTTTTAACTATACCACCTATTTCTTATTGAATTTTTGAGTAAGTGCTTTGATGTTTATTATAAATAAATGGTTAAAAATTCCACTTAATTGAGAAGATACTCAGTCTATAGCTCAATATGAGCGTGATGTGTAATTTTGTTTGTCCTTAATGTGAAGTGACAATTATCCCTTTTAAAATAAAAATAAAATGTTCTTTAAATCTAAAAATAAGGTTGGCTATGACCCAAAAAAAAATAGTTTTTATTTTGATTATAATGCACAATAATTTTTAACTTAAAATTTTATAACAGAAAAAAACAAAAAACAAAAATCTACCTATTTGGTTCAATTATTATAAAACTTTAAGTTAAAAATTAATGTGGGCTATAATCAAAATAAAAACTATAATTTCTGGGTCATAGCCAATCCTATTTTTAAATTTGAAGAATATTTTATTTAATTTTAAAAAGGACACTTGTCAAGTCCATATTAAGGACATACAAAATTAGACATCACCTTCATACTAGGCTATAGAACAAAAACCAAATATACATATTTGGTTAGTTTTACTTAAAAATACATATTTTGTTAGTTTTACTTAAAATATTATAAAACATATTCCCACTTTAACTATGCTTGCTTTATCAATTTTTGATATTACAACCCAATATAAAAGAGATACACTCAAAATATTTCATTCTAGTTCTAAGTTATAAATAAAATGTACACATGAAATAAGATAATGTTATATCAACTTCTTAAAACAAAAAATAAATAAAGTTGATATTATTTATAATTTCATATTTCAATTAGATATGTGAATATAATATTTTAATATTCATGTTAACTAATTTATTTTAATATCAACTTAAAAAAAAAACATAAATATATATGTATATACATGAACCACAATAAAATATTTTAATGTACAGTAAGAAAAAGTAATTGAAAATAATATTCAAATGTATTTAAAAATATATTGATAAGAAAAAAAACCTTTAATGAAGACAAATAGTCTATATATCAAATATTTTTAATGAGAACATATAATTTGAATTTTCCTATAAACTAAATTATTTCAAAGTCACTAATTTATATTGTGTAAAATAATAATAATAAAAATGTTTATAATAATTGAAAAATCAATTTTTTATTATTATTGTTATAACTTTTCAAATATCATTATTTTACACTTTGACTTATTTATATTTTATTGATTAGTTTTGAATGAAGTAAATATTTTTTGAAATTAAATATTTAAACTATTTTATTTTATACATTCCATTTATTTCATATATTCCATTTGCTTAAGAAATAAAATTCATTTACACATTCAGAAACATTCAGAAATATAATATATTTATGTAAATTTTCCATTATAAAAAAGAATTTGCACATCGTAAAATCTTGCTACTCTATATTACTAGCCAAGTTCCGTATTTTTAAATTAATCCTGGCCGAGAGTAAGTCCAAATTTTACACTAAATATAAGGATTACCAGGAGGAAAACACGAGGAAAACATGTTATAAGGTGAAAGATATATGTTTTTTTTGTGGATTTCCTGTAAATGTTAATTCAGGAAAGCAATATAGTTATGTCACTGTATTTAACAAATTTACGGCAATTCATTGTACCTTCATATTGGGCCTTGGTGTAAAGGCAATAATGGCAATGAAAGGTGTTACACCCGGAACTGAACGTATGGGACAGTTTGGAAGAAAAGTCCATGAATTTTCGGTCAAGTTGTAAACTACCACCTCCCTGTCTGTTAACTTTTTCAAATACAGGCAATCCCCCATTGCAACACACCCAAACTGTTCATGAATCGGCTCATCCAAGTTAGAAATCATATCAATGTTAAAAATCCGTTGAAGTGTTGGAGGCATTCTGGCAATCTCTTTCCACTTTGTATCCGCGTCCTTATTAAACTCCCATATAATCACCTCCTCTTCATGTTTTATTTCAATTTCCATTTGCTGCTGAACTCGTCTTGCAATTTGCCTCCCCTCCACGAATAGAATTCGCGACCCGCAGTAGACTAACCGACTGAAATACATAGCGCAAATCTGATCAGCATCAGGCAATGGCAGAAAGATCGACGTCCCCTCTATCATGTTGAAACCCATAATGCCAACCTCTTCGTCATCGTCATCCGCATCCCCCACCATTAAACAATAGAAATAACCTCCGGAAAATACCATTCCAGCACTCATCTCATCCACCTCTTCAAATGTATTCAAATGCTCCGGCAGGAGTCCCGCCATCGTCCATGCCTTCTCCGTGGAATCGTACATTACTACTATATTCTGCTGATGAACAGAAGAGCGGCGAACGACAACCACCTTGTACCCGTCTTCCCCTTCTTCAATGATGCCTATCTCCCCTATCCAAGAATTTTCTACATCTGCCAATGGTGGAAGCATGAAGTACTTGGCTGTGAGAGGATTGCAGACATAGATGGAGTGGGTAAAGTAGCCTTGAATCAAGAACAGGCCTGCGCCTGATCCCAGACAACGAAACGCAGAAGAAATCCAACTGGAACTGAGAGGTGCTATGAAGAAGCGAAGGGATAAACCATAGTTCTTCCAACTTCGTGTGAAGGAGGAGTATGCCCAAAAATCTTGATTGGTCCCCGCACCTCCCACAAGAAGCCATGGATTTTTGTTTGGGGGAGCCTCTGACCATTGCCTCCTAACAAAACTGGTTGATGAAAAGAGTGCATTCCATTGTTTGCAGACAGTAGCAAATCTACACAGGTATTCTGCTGGCAACCATGCCAATATTTCTTCAATCAAATCGCCTGGTAACTCCTCGTACAACTCTGAGTAATCCTCCTCCCCCACATCCACAGCTCCCATTTTTAAAGTACCACCAATCTTCGAAAGTGAAGAAACATGCGATAGAAACGTGAAGTACTACTTTGTATGTACATAACTTACATATTAATCCCATCAGCTGCGACGCTACAAATTACATTATCTATTCCTGGAAACATATTATGGTTTTGCTATTTTGTAAAATTGTGATTTTCATTATGATAATTCATTATTAAAAAATAATCAGCATGGTAATTTTTTTGTTCAAATATCGTTTAAATTGAGAGTTGAATCATGATGATGTTTTTTTGACCCTGCTTGGCGTGAGATCAAAAATTGGGTTTCCAATTGTAAATGAAAAGGTTAGCATGCTTGATAATTAATTAAAATCAATAGCTGCTTGTGGATTCAGGCTTTGCATTCTATAGCATTCTATATGTCAAAATATGTTTTCATGGTTTGCTGGTGTGAAAGCTGGCTCTGAACGCATATAGCTGTGATTTTATAAGCAACACATATTCCCTTACTGCTATAAACTTCTGACCCTTCCCAATTATGGAATGATATTGTACCATTTGAAAAGCCCAAGTCAATTTGTCGGTAGACTTTGTTTGATGTTTTCCCTGTGCTATCAAAGGGGCCAGTATTGTGGGAGATCATGATGTTGCATTGTTTCCGAATGAATTCTGTCATTGATTTCTGCCACACTGAAATGTTTTTGATGGTGATAATTTTTTCAAGGAATTTGACTATAGAGCGTTTAAATGTTTTTTAATGATTAAAATAGATTAAGTATCATGAAAAAACATCTATCCTAAAATTCTAAAGTTTCACAATTATAATTTCTATTTTAAAAAAATAGCTAATTTTTGTCAAAGTTATACCAAAATTTCTATTGTTTTCCACAAAAATGTGATTTGTTTAGACTAAGCGTTTCTGCAATACCACCCTCTCAATGATTTGGCTAGGCATAGAAATGTGAGCATGCAAGATGTGTCCACTATTTCCGACACACTTCGATGATTTGTCAATATCTTTGCAGTCCTAAGACACGTCCACAATATCTTGAGTTATGTATTTTTTTTAATGGAATTTCGAAATATTTGGAGATAATGTTTATATGGTAATTTAGAATAGGTTTGAGATTTGGTTGAGAGAATATCTCAATTCCCATATTCATATTTTGAATTAATTGGATCTCAATTCAAATATATATTTGTAAAATATTTGTGAATGAATATGGTGTGAAAAATAATTTCTCGTATGCAATATGATTTTCTAATTAGTATCAGAACCCATATGGACTTCACTCCATCAAGGGAAAGAACCCATATGGACTTCACTCCATCAAGGGAAAGCCCAGGAAAATGAAAAAAACTTAAAGATTGAATACCTACTGTATAAATAGAGTAGATAGTGTGTTGTGATTTTTTTTTTGTGTATAGAAAAGGAGGTCGTGTGAGAGATTTTGCCAGGCTAGGAGGTAACTCTTCAAAATGAGATACTATATTCATTTAGGTTGTTCATTATTATATACATGAGGGAGTGACTGTTGAGTTTCATCTCGCGATGACTCTTCAGTTTCTCTATTATTTATTTACACTATTTGCAGTTGTTCACCCAATCCCTATGATTAGGTGTCAACATTCCCCCCTTAATCTGAAGGGATGTTGGTGAGTCCAAGCATCATTCTTTATCTTTCAAGCTTTTCTCTTCCAAGCACTTTGGTGATTATAAGGTGCAGTTGTTTGATGTTTGATTCCATGTTGGTAAAGATAGTTTTCAAATTCATTTGAAGTGTATTCTTTTCCATTATCAATGCAAATAGAGCTAATATGAGATTGTGCATCATTTTCAATCCATGTATGAAAGTTCTTGAATGTTTAAAAATCATTAGATTTGTTCTTCAATAAATAAACCCAACACATTCTGGTGTAGTCATCAGATTTGTTCTTCAATAAATAAACCCAACACATTCTGGTGTAGTCATCAATAAATGTCATCATGTATTTGTTTCCATTTGCAGAAGGAAAAGGTATTGGACCACATAAATCTGAATGAATGAGTTCAAGTTTTCTATGTGCTCTAGAATGTGAATCATGAAAAGATTGTTTGCTATGCTTTTCTAGAATGCAAGCATCACATTGCTTAAGTTTCCTAGGAATTGTAGGCAAATCAATAACACCAGTTTTCTTCAACAAGTGGAGGCTGTCATAGTTCAAGTGTCCAAATCTAGCATGCCATAATAAACTTGATGGAAATGTACCTTTTTTCATAATGAGAATTGTATAAGAAATTTTGTGCACGAGCAGAGGTACCATGCAACTTAAGGAGCCTTTCTTCTATCCTTTTCATGACAAGTGAGTGGTCTGATGCTTTTCTCACATCAACCTTGCCATCAAACATATGAATGGAGTGTCCTTGCTGGCATATGTTGACGAAGGACAACAAGTTTCTCCTCAACTGTGGGAGATATAAAACATGATGCTGAAGAAAGTTCGGAAGACCAAGTAATTTAACCTTGATTGTGATAAGCCCTGATGGCTTGAGTTTTTATTTGTCTGCAAAGTATACTACTCCATCAACATTATCAGTAAATTCTTCAAAAAAATCTCTTCTAAAATTCATGTGAAAAGTTGCTCCTAAATCAAGCAACCAATCATTTCTCCAAGAAGCAAGTGAAGCATTAAATAAGTCTTCATTTACTCCAATATTATATTGTGCGACAACATAGTGAGTGGATTCAGGTGCTTTACCTTTCTCTTTGTCATTAGTTTTACCTTTGGTTTGGTTTCTTTCCTACTCAATTCTATCCCAAGGAAACTTGCATGTGGATGCATCATGTGATCCATCTCTTTCGCAGCATATGCAATGCAAATCTGACTTTTCTCCTTGAGATTGTCTACCCCTCGTGCCTTTGAAATTTCTTCCTCTTCCTCTTCGACCACCTCTTCCTCTGGAAGAATCTTGAGCAAGATTCTTCTCTATATGTACAAGACATACAACCTCTTCAGAAGACTGAGGAGATATCTTCTTCCCAAAAGCTTTCTCTCTTTTAGCAATTTTTTCACAAGGGAGTCAAATGTAATATCTTTGAGGTTTCCATTTGCTTACAATGAATCAAGGTAATTTGAGTAAGTGGGATAAAGTGCCTTGAGAAAAGCTATCAGAGGAATGTTTAGCTCAACATTAGTGACTTTAATATCATGCATAATATATTTTACTTCTGATGCAAGAGAAAGAGGATCATCATTTTGTAATTCAAGGCTGAACAATTTAATCATGAGTTGAACAACTTCAAGTGCAGAGTGTGAGTCATAGAGTTCCTTAAGTTTTTGTAAGGCTTAGAAAGCATTTCAAAATTGCGAAATATGGAAACTCACCTCTTCATTTACTGATGCTGCAACCAATGCATAAGTCTTGTTGTTTTTATTTTCCCAAATGGCGAATTCCTTGTCTGAGGTAGGCCATTCTGGCTCTTTATCTTCGTCTCCAACACACACTCCTTTCCACAGCTCATTAAAAATGAGAGTGTGTTTGATTTTCCATGACCATTTTAGACAGTTCTCCTTGCTGGTGAGAACCATTCCCACAATAGATATCAATAAATTCATTTTAAAAAATATGTGTACTGTAAAAAAAAATGTACCTCTCCTACCAATATGATGTAAGAAATTTCAATTGTAATGTATATAATAGAGGTGTATATGGAGGAGGAAGAATTTGGGAAAAAGTATTAACTGTGTATTGACCAGAGTGTAAAAAGAGTGTGGAGTGTTACGATATATAACTGAGCAGAGTCCCATAACCGAGAGAATCATTGCATGAACATAGTTTTGTTGGAATCATATATCATTTTTTTCCATGACTTGACACTGAATCCCATAAATGGCAGAGAAAGGAACAATGGTGGCTGGTGTTGGCTTGTTAGGGCTTGACCCAGGTTCAGAAGTGATTGAGCCAAACAAATCCTAAAACTACCGGCCCTTTCGGCAATAGTCCATGGAGCGCGGACTGAGGTCTCATCTGAGGTAGTATGGGAGGGTGCTGGAACCAGGTTTCCGCACCCTAGGGATGTCTTGATGAGGTTTGGAAAGTTCACAAATCGATCTTGCGTGCTTGCACTGCTTCGTGTAACTGGCTGATCTTCGCGTAGCTCTATAAAGAGAGTGAAGAGACACTGTCTAGATCCTTGATCCTTGCTGTGTTATTATTGTAGATATTAACTTAATTATGTGGGCCCAATATTCTCAGTCACCATTCAACATTCATAACAAGTGCGCACAATCATAAACTGTAAAGGGATGCAAAGATATAACATAAGTATAAACATACATATCTATGAGCCGATGCACAATATTTCAGAATCAACTTATCTTTTATTAGTCCTCTGTTTCAGTATAATCCCCACTTCGCCTTGCGCACTCAATTGTAGTGGTTTGTGCACACCACTGCGGAATCTACCAGGCCTCTGCACACATAGCTACAGAGCCTCTTCCTATTCCTACAACCCAAGACTCAGACTTATAGATTTAGAGCAAATTCCTTATTAAAAAACCCATAACTTTTAAGATCAAGACTAGCCAAAGAATTTACTTCTACACTTAGAGCCTCGCTTTATTTATACATTCCCATGGTTCGCGGACCATGGGTAAGCCGACCCATTCTATATTAAATTACAATATTTTAGGGCAGACAACCCTAGACTCTCGCGCTCCGCGCTTGCATTTTGTGGGGTATTTACATTACATTGACTCAAAACTCAGCTTTAAGCCCTAAAAACCCACTATGGGGGGATCCGCTGCCCAACAAGCCCCCAACACAATCATGGTGACCTGTCCTAAGTCACTTGGCTGGTGCAGTGATCTTTACGCGGAGTCCATCCAACAACTTTTGCACTTCGCTGATGTTTGCCACACATTACTCTGTTGTCCGCTGTATCAATTGTAGACGACTCTTCGATGCATCATTGTTAAAGGCACCTTCTTGCCTTAGCGCATATGTATCCTACACATGGGCCAACTTTTCCTCAATCGTGGTGGTGACCATGAATGCTTCCTCGAGCCAAGGCTGGATGCGTGCTTTAAGCATTGCTTCTTTATGGTGTGCGACGTCCACCTATTCCTTCAGAGCTTGGGCCTCCCTCATCCTGGCCAATCGCTGAGTCAGGGCGACCATCTGTGCGGTCCCCCAGACATTGTCGTAGGCCTACTACAACTCCCGTGTTTCTATCTCTAACTGCTGTAGTGATGGGTCTTCCTGTAGGTAAGTGAGCATGAAGAGGGACTGATCCAAAAATCTTGTGTAGTCCTCTATAACATGCTTTATTACTTACAACCCCGATTGAATGGTGCGCTGGTGATGCTCTCTGACTTCTAGGGGTGTAGAGGGTTGTGCCTTCAGTCGCAGCTCCGTGATTTGCAAATTCAACTCCAACTGAACCTTCGTGGCTTCCTCTTGGGTATTGTGGACTCTAGCTGCTAGTTGGTGAATATTCTCCACGGTGGGGAGTGCTGCTAGCATGGCCAACTCCTGTATGCTAGTATAGGCCTCCTCCATGGCCTATTCTAATCCCTGGTTTTGTGCAACTAGGTTGTCACGCTATAAGTTGAGCTGTTCTAAATTTAACTTCTACTTGCTGAAGACTTGGAGGGTGTTGCCCTCCCAGGCGCGAAGCTCAGAAATTACCCCATCGTACAACTGGTATAGGCTTTCTCTGGGAAGGTTGGCCAAATTCAACCCCCAACCCCTCATGTCACCCTTGGGTTCGGCTAAGAATGCACCTTCTGGTAGCACCAAGGTGTTTGTTGTGCGGGTGCACAACATCTACTCAGCTTCGGATGCACCTTCCGCAAGGTGCGTTGTCAACATTCCTGGGGGTCACACCTGTAATGCCTACAACTGCACTCTGAGTGCCCCCAACATAGTTGTCTGCTCTGTCATTAATTCTTCAAGGGCATCCTTAGTGACATCACGAACTGGTTCACCACTGTCAAGAAGTTCTTCGTCAGAGGTCTTTGTTGCCATTGTCTTTTTCCGTGCGGTTGGCTTCTCCTGGATGCACGATCTCTTGAGTTGGGTCAATTTTGGTGTAGTGTCCATGCATTCCTTTGTCTCAGCCTCTCCCTATATGTCCTACTATGTGGACATTTCCCTGCCCTCCTTAGTCTCTTCGGTGGGCGCGGTTGTGGTTTCTGCCATCTGCGTTGTTGCTGTTGTCTCAACCACCTTTCGCTGCATGGCTTCTTCCTGTTCCTGGTGCTTTCTCTCTGCCAGCTTCGTGATGCCCAGCTTGATTTCTTTCTTCTGCTATTGTGGTGCGATCTTTTCTAGTTTTCCCAAGTCCGGGGCATGCCACTCCAGAGACCATGCCACCATCACATCGAAGATTGCATCATCTGTTGCAATGAACGAAAGCTTCGCCCACATTCAAGCTGGATCCTTGTCTGCCCAGATATATAGGATATGCATATCCACCTTAAACTCTACCGCACTTTGAAAGCTGTTATATACGGTAGGGGACAAGCATGACCTATGGTTTATCTTGTTTATATGCTCGCCTCTACGAACGCCCAAAACACTTTTATCTTGCGAATCCCCGTTGCGTCTTTCGTTGCCCATAGCGAGGTGTACCTCACAGCCTCGGGTAGGTTGCTCTTAATGGTGGGAAACTGGGTGTCCTCCGAAAGCTCCCCTACAACCAATAGGATGGATAAGCGTGACCATGCATACTGGAAGGTCTTACCCTGCTCCTAGGCCTCCCTACAATTTGACAAAAACACATCGCAGAGAAACTGCACCCAATTGAACTGGACCCCCTCACACACTACTCTGCCAACACAATTATATATGCTGGCACCTCGTCTGCATGACATTTCCTCATTAGCTTTCCAACCAGCAGTTGGGCGGCTATGCAAACCCCTTGGTTCTTGATGCTCGCGATTACATACCCTTGCTTCCTCTCCTCCAACTTATATTTGGCCTTGATAGCTTCTGCGAAGGCCAAGTCACTGCTCTTTCCTTCTATGGTTGTGGGATTGTTTCCTTTGATGGACAACCGAGAAATCCAGTAAATTAAATCGGCTATGATGGGAATTAGCTCCTCCAGCCAGAGATACCCATCATGTACTAGGCACAATACCTGCTGGATGACAAAAATTGTGATGGGCGTGCGGTGGTAGTGGGGTATCCACCGCAGATGGAGTAACCCAACCTTCTCCACACTGCATAACGATTTCTATTGCAATAATTTCTCCGTGGCCAACTGTGGGAACTTCTCGCTATCTGTGAGGTCCCAGTCTTCGAACTTTGTATTAGTTACCCATCCCAACGACAGACATTTAAACCTTATTTCATCCGAAAGAAGTGGGGTTTGGAACACACTCTTCATGACCTCAAGGTCCTTCGGTATCTTGGTTGTCCCCTTCCACGGGGGGGTGTAGGGGGATAACTTTATTGTCGAAGGTACTTGGGAGACATTATCCACCTCCTCATCTTGTGCTTCAATTTGGGTGATCAAGGCTTATAAATCTTCCTCCTCCTCCTTTGTTTCCAAGGTGACATCTTTGCCCTTCTCTACCATTGATAATGTACTAAACCATGGGTTCTGTGGTGATACTCGGACATGCCTCATTGTCTTCTTGTCATTCTGTAGTCGCGGCGTGTGGGTGGAGTTTGTAACCTCTGGTGTAGCTACCACATCTCCAGGCTCCTCCTGGGTCACACGGAGCTCTAGGGTAACTTTTGTGAATCACACTTTGGTTCTCGTAGTCATCGTCGTTTCTACACTGGATCCATTCGGTCGTGTACTCATGGGTGGCAAGATAGCTTGTTGCTCAGTGCTCTGTACTGGCTCAACTCTTAAACAACCAAGTGTTGCCTCGAGGCTACCCCAAGGGATTTTATAGTAATGTTTGAATTTGAATTCGACCATTCCCTCCACTTTTGAGTCATTAATACCTTCTTGGTGGGTGTCACACACAACACCCATCCTAGCGCACCATGCCGCTGCTATTCTGGTATTGCACTTTCAAATTTATCTAAGAATTCATCCACTCCTGTTACCCCATGATATGTTGGTAGTTCCCTTGCTTCAGTCGTCACGCATCGCAGTGATCTAATCATCATGTTGCAATTCAGTGTTGTCACTTCGTTCAACCAATTCTGCTAGCGTTCTATTTCTTCATCTGAATTTGAAGTACAAGAACTGTCGTGCTCCCATGAGATTCTCCCATCTGCAGTCGGGTTCACCCGATCCTGGTCTTGTTCCATTATCTGGTAAATGCAATCTAGCTCATCGCTGCTGTCATCATTGAGCACAGGTTCAATGTAGCACGCTCCTTTGGTTGGATCCAGTGGGACTACTATGCATAGGGACTTTTTCTTGAATATCATCTTCCACTTCTTCAAGTTGATGACTCCATTCATATTCGTAGCCCAGTCTATTGCTAGCAATGCGGGGTAAGGGTTGCTATCATCAACAATCTCTATCACTCCAAAGTATGTCTACATGCTTGCGCCTTCGATATCCTCTATTACCCCTTGCAACCTCCCCATGGGCAAGACCTTTTGTTGGTTCACCATCCATAATTGAATAGGGGACCATTGTAAAACGGGCCTACCCATGCGTTCCCATGCCTCCTTTGGTAACACATTCACGTCTAAACCCAAGTCTAATATTACCTGATCCATTTCATATTCACTAATCTGTGTTGTTAATCTCATTTCCCTCCTAGTGCGCAATGCATGCTCTCCCAGTTTCCGGACTATGTGCAGTTCCCCTGACCCCGCGCACCTAGTTATCAACTCATATAGTCCTTTAACCACCGTATTGTCGCGCAACAATTTCATGCATGTCTCTAAAAAGGTAGTTAGCATAGAAAGATCCATTCCTGGCTCTAGTTGATCCTTACTACTTGAAGTAGAAGCCTCTGCGAAGCTCTTCTTAGCTTCCATATCTGTCTCCTTTGCATGTTCCAAGTCAAACTCGTAGGAGCCTTGCGAACCCATGTATCTTCCTCGAGCTGCTTCCCCTTATCTTCCCTTGTGGTCATGCCACTTCTGAGCATCTTTTCATGTTGGGATCTTCTTCGCGTGCTTTAGACCTCATCATTTGAATATTCTGTGTTGGAGTAGGCTGAAGTACTCCTTTCTCGCACATCTGCGCGATCAACATAGGACAATCTCCTGCTTCATGATCGAATTGAGC
Organism: Pinus taeda; assembly: GCA_000404065.3. Classification (NCBI taxonomy): domain Eukaryota; kingdom Viridiplantae; phylum Streptophyta; class Pinopsida; order Pinales; family Pinaceae; genus Pinus; species Pinus taeda. The sequence continues at coordinate 112,625 of APFE031091155.1, read as the reverse complement.
TTAGTATGAACAAGATAGTCTCATCAATTTGGTACAATCACGGGCGTAGTGCTCTGGTCCTCCACAATTGTAACAGATTAACTATTCATGGCCCCTTCCTCGCCCCATTCCTCCTCATCCTCAACCTCGCCCTTGAAATCCACCACACGCCATTCTTGCTGTTGGGTCAAGGGCTTGAATTTTTGTTTGCATTCTATATGTTGGGGTCCGCTCCATCATTAACTCATAGCTATGACAAGTACATGCATCGTGGCCCACTGATTTACAAAAATTACAAAAAAGTTGCTGGGGAGTCTGCGTATACTTCTGCAACAAGTGACAATTATCCATCGTGTGCTTTCCTCCTATCTGAAGATTGCTCACCATAGTGCAAGCGCTGCACTTGGCCCCACCTGTGCCTCTGGTCTCAACAGCATTGGCCCCCCTCCTACCAAGTAATTCACAAATACTAGACAATGGTTTTTTTCATGGTCATGGCCTTTGCATTTTATGCACCATACTTCTTCGCGTGCCTCTGGTTGTGGTGCCCTATCTTGCTTCAAACTCCGCATCTCCAAACATAGATTCTGCAACTGCTTGTGGATCTATTGGACTCTCAATCCCAGATCCTGTATTTATGTTTCATGCCACCTCATTGCCATTTCCAATGCTTCGGCGTGGGTTGAAAGCTTCTGTTGTGACAACGCTGTCCTCAGGTGTGGTGTGAATGATGCCACAAACCACGTGTGGTGCTACACATCTGTTAGTGTCATATTAGCCTCACGGATCATACTCTTTAGCCTCTAATATAGGTCCCACGGGGTCTCGCCTAGAAGCATTACAATCTCCTTAAACCCGATGACGGACTATGTCTCTAATTTTGGCAGGCTAAATTCTCTGTTCAAAGCATTCTGGATCTCTTCTATTCCTGCATTTCAGTGATCATTTGAGTGCTTGATATACCAAGTCAACACGCGATCCTGTAGCGTGCTCACCAATGTGGCCTTCTTAATGTTGTCGTCCGTAACTGCTTGTGCTTCCCAGACTGCTCTTACCATGAATCAAAACTGGTCCGGATCCTTATTCCCTACTCCTCTAAATACGGGTAGCTTGGTTGTGCTCGCCATGATGAACCATGGGGGTGGTGGGGGTGGGGTGGGGTGGGTGAAGATGGAGGTGAAGGGGGTGAAGCAGGTGGTGGCGTAAGTGGAGGTGGTAACTGTGGAATGAGTTGCCTTATCAAACTGACCACACTTCTCGGAGATATCCAAGTGCGCTCTCCCTCGCTCTCTCACGAAGGTGAAATTAAAGGACTGTTCCCTAAGCCCTCAATACCTTTGTAGGTATTTACGCTCTACATCATTCCAAACGTCAATGTATTCGTATAACCCACTTTTCACATAACAACATCTTAATCCAGGTATTCAGGGATTTTGTGTACCTACCTTGTCGTCCCTTGGGAAAATGTCATTCTGCTACGTTATAACTCACAGTTGTGTCTACCACAGACTCAGTGATAAATCACCCTATTATCTAATTGAGCCAATGGTCCATGGCCCATCCGGTCTTATCTTCTGATGCCTCTAGTTTGCGCACTAACTCTAGAGTCCACACTGTCGGTTGATTGAGCTTGTACCTTCCCTGGCTGTTGGCTAGCTTTGTGATCCACTCGTATAGTTCAGAAGAGAAGGACGTGAAGAAGATTTCGTGGAATTCCGTATATACGTAGCGATCCAGCCACCTCTTCTTGGATATTTGGGGAGTTGTATTTTCCTGTGTCACAAACTCGTGAAGCTTCTGATCCAACCAATCTTCAATTTTGTTCTTCGTAGGATTCTAGTGTTTCTACATCAGACATCCCTTAGGCAGATCCCAGTCCCAACAACGGAACCATTTATTGGCTTGTTGGGGCCTGACCCAGGTTCATAAGTGATTGAGCTAAACAAATCTTGAAACTATTGGCCCTTTCAGCAATAGCCCATGGAGTGTGGATTGAGGTCTCACCCGAGGTAGTATGTGAGGGTGCTAGAACCAGGTTTCCACACCCTAGGGTTGTCTTGATGAGGTCTGGGAAGTTCGCAAACTGATCTCGTGCACTTTCGTTGCTCCACACAGTCGGTTGATCTTTGCATAGCTCTGTAAGAGCGCAAAGAGACGTTGTCTAGATCCTTGATCCTTACTGTGTTATTATTGTATATCTTAACTTATGTGGGCCCAACATTCCCATTCACCGTTCAACATTATAATAAGTGCGCGCAATCATAAACTGTAAAGATATGCAAAGATATAATGGAAGCATAAACATATAGATCTATGAGCTAATGCACAATATTTTAGAATCAACTTGTCTTTTATTGGTCCTCTGTTTCAATACATTCTCCACTTCGCCCTGCACACTCAGTTGCAGAGGTCTGTGCACATAGCTGCGGACTCTACCAGGCCTTTGCACACACAGTTGCAAAGGTCTGTGCACATAGCTGCGGACTCTACCAGGCCTTTGCGCACACAGTTGCAAAGCCTTTTCCTATTCCTACAACCCAAGGCTGAGACTTACAAATTCAAAACGAATTCCTTATTCAGAAAACCATAACTTTGAAAATCAAGACAAGCCAAAGAATTGACTTCTACACTTAGAGCCTCGCTCTATTTAGACATTCCCATGGTCTTTCCCATGGTCTACAGACCATGGGTAGGCTGACATTATATATTAAATTATAATATTTTAGGTTGGACAACCCTAGACTCTTGCGCTCCATGCCCACATTTTGTGGGGTCTTTACATTACATTAACCCAAAACTCGACTTTAAGCCCCAAAAACCCGCTATGGGGGGATCCGCTGCCCCATATCTGGTTCAGGCTTAGTGAGCGGTGGCACAGCTGGGGGAGGATAGATTAGTTGCTGAGCTTAACTTGCAGCCTGTCTATCTCGTCAAATTCGGTTTATCTACACTAGCAATCTGCCTAGAATTTATCTTTGAGGTAGCATGCAGCCCCAGGAAAGAAAAATTGGTCCAGAAGTAGTTTCACTGTGCTACACGACTCTCCTTCTATTACTTTCAGAACTGTGGCTAGCTCAGAACTAGAGATTTGGTCATAGGAAGTAAATCTGGCCATGTTCAGTTGATGCACTCAGTCTTATGTGTTCCTAGCAAACTCAACCCTCCTCAACAACACTTCGAATTTAGGGACTCAGGTGTGAACTTGTCTTTAGGTGGCAGAAAATCAACTCGGGTTGGAGATATCTCATACAACAACAAAAATAACTGGGTTTCATTTCACCTTCCTCAAGAAACCCATCCAGAAAATTAAAGGAAAGCTCTAGACTCAGCATAATCTCCAGAAATCAACCTTTGGTGTATCGTTAGTTTTACAAAATATGCAGAACATAGATAGGAGCGTTCATCGTGATAGAGGGGCAGAGGACATACTGTAGAAACAATTGGAAGAAGGGAGTTACAAGGGAATAATGGGATGCCAAAGATAGAGGATGGGACCTGTGCTCTGATACCATGTCAGTCTAGGAGGTAACTCCTCAAAATGAGATATTATATCCATTTAGGTTTTTCATTATTATATACATGAGGGAGTGACTGTTGAATTTCACCTCCCGACGACTCTCCATTTTCTCTATTATTTATATACACTATTTACAGTTGTTTGCCCAATCCCTATGATTAGATGTCAACAGATTTGTTGTAAAACATGACCTAACTCAATTGAAGGTCAGAATTTTTGGAAAGGCAAGCACAACTGAGGCTTTCAAAGTTAGATGAAGGAATTTGGTATGAAGGTGGATAAACAAAATTAATTTCAAAGCTAGAGGAAGACATATTAAAGGGATATAGATCAATGGATTGACAAGTGACAAAATAAGATGATTGGGACTTTCCATAACTTGGAATTGCATAAATCCTTAGAGAAAATTGAATTCAAAAAGGGTCAAGCTAACGAGAAGCAGAATTCAATGCTATAGGTGCTTTATAGCCAACATGATTGTACCATTGATCTCGGCATCTGCGGAACAATTGACTCATTTTTTTTGTATAGCCTCTATTCGATTGAGTGTGTACCTCTTTGTTTTTGCCACCCTTGGTGCATAATTGACCGAAGGCCCAACCACCTCTGATTTTTCCGTTGCCCTAGATTATGGATGGAATGTCTTGAATTGTTGTTTCCATTGATATGCATATTCTCCAGAAAATTTAACGAGAGTCAGATCATGCTTGTGCATTTATGAAGCTTGCGTGGAGATCTATGAAGCATGTGTAGCAACATCCATAAGAGATCACTGATTGTGATATAATAGAACATGCCAATCTAGATCTAATTACTGAGCTCACATTTGTTTCACATTTGTTTCTTTTGTTGTACAATAAGTTTACAGTTGCACCAGATTGCTTAATTGATTGGTGGTTCCTCCTTGAGTGACTTCACTTCTCCAAAAGAATCTAGGATTCACACTGCTGATTTTTTGGGTTGTCACAACCTCTCAGAAAAGGGATCCCACTCTGCATAGATCACCTCTAGCAGCCGAGAGTGAGACAGGGCACTGAGGGCGAGAGTGTGGATCTACCAGCGATTGCAAAATTTGGAATCGTTTCCCTCTTCGAAGCTCAAATTGAAGCCCGATGTGGCCATGAAGCTCCTAGATAACCGTGGACCAGGAGTGTTATATTTATTTTTTGTGTTAAAGGCATTCGTCTCTAGCACTAATTCTTATGTGGGTGTCTCTCTTTTCTACTAGGATTGGATGTTACACCCTTATGAAATATGTTGCAGTTGTAATTCTTTATGAAGTTGTAGTTGGTTTAAGGCTTGGTCCAAATTGTAACGTGATTTACTTGCCTCTTATTGGAGTGCAACATGATTTTATTCCTCAAGGAAATGGTTGTGGGCCTTCACTATAGGTTTTTCTGGAGTACTGGTTATATATATATATATATATATATATATTATAGATATTTATTCTACTAGTTGATGAAGTCATGTTTATGGCCAAATTCAGATCCGTCATATGGATAAATACAAATGTTGTCACAATTTAAAATTATAAACTCTTTGAGAGTCTATGCCGGAATTGTGCTCATTCTCTTCAAGGAGAAATTGATGTGGTCAAATTGCAAAGTTTGAACTAGGTGAAAAATTGACATGAGGAGAATTTTGTATCCCTATGATATTTTATTTTGTTTTTGTAAGTTATATTTGGTGCATAAACAATTAATGAACAATGTTACATAATACGAATTAGTTCTTCTTGGTTCTCGAAAACCCTTGAACACATCATTAGTTTGATTGTGTTTACACTGTTATGGTTTGTTGTTTTTGGTGCTTGGGAACCCCTGAAAAATGGCTTCAAGTTACAATATGAGATCCATGTGTGTGAAACACATCAAGTTGTTTGATCAAATTTTGAACACATTCAGTATTCAGACCATCTTCCTAGTAACTGATGGATAGCTAAAAGAAACATATCCAAAAGACGGTGATTGGTCCATATGATGGTTCATTACTTGACAACTCTTATCACGGAAGCCCTGACAAGCCGAGTTGTCAATATTATTGATCTTGCAAAATTCATCAATGATGGTTTGAGGAAAAATGTGTTAAATTGAGTTCCAAGGGACAACTCGAAGTAGTGGATGAAGAAGGAGAGATGTTCACAAAGATTCCAGAGCCGACGTGAGTGTTGATGAAAATCAAAAAGACATAGATCAATTATATTATTGTAATATGTATTCTCTATATTGTAATTTGTGTTATTTTTCATTTTGACATGTAAGCACTAAGGGAGGCACTTGGAGATAATTCTTACATTGTAAATTTAGAATATGTTTGGGATTTGGTTGAGGGAATATATCAACTCCCACATTCATATTTGGAATTAGTTGGATCTCAATCCAACTATATATTTGTATAATATTTATGAAGGTATGTAGTGTGAAAAATAGTTTTTGGTGTGCAATTTGATTTTCTAGTGAAGTCTATGATATGCACCTTCTTTCCCAAGCTATAATGCTTAGTTACTAAAGAATCCTTATTAGACTACTTATGTAGGTTCTGATCTCTCTCTCTCTCTCTCTATATATATATATATATATTTTAAAGCATACTTAATTTCTCTTTATGATATATAATTTGTGAATCCATTAAAACCATCACAACCAATTTGAGTTGAATAGTATATGGAAAGGATAAGGGAGACAACAAATTGAGATGTCGTGATAGTTCTTAGGTGGTAGAATGTTATTGATATTAAAAATATGAATAGAAAAGGGATGATGTCACATGAAAGAAAATACTAGCAATGTAAATAACTGGATGTAACATATATTTGCAATCATTGTGCTTATGTATAAGAAATTGTAGTTGTATTTGATGCAGATGACATTGCATTGTTAATGAAAATAACACAAAACTCATAATAACTCAATATTATGAATTTCAAGAAAAATATAAGCATTGGCAAGTTTCTAATGTTTATAATTCTCCTCAAACAACCATGTAAGTAGATCCAATCATGATTGTAATAACATGATATAATAACAAGATGCAATGAATTTTGAAGTATAAACTGAAAGGATACATGGAAAATGAAATCAAAACATTGTCCCTCATCCTTACACTACAAATACAAACAATCCAAAATATTTCATTCCCTAGTTGGATAAAATACGTATACAAGCCTTCCCCAGTAAATTGTATGAAATATTAACGTTGTTGGAGAAATTTTATTTGTATATTATATGAACCCTAACAAGGTTTTTTCATGTAGTCACTCATCATGTGAGTCTTACACGTCGAAGTTCCTAGTGAACCTGAGTACCACCATCTTTGTTGGCAATCTATTTTCATGGGTTTCATTTGAAGGTCCCCAGTTCAAACCTTGGTAGCACCATATTTACTTGTAATCATTGTGCCGAGGTTGGGTTTCGTAAATGAGTTTCCAAGATAATTGAAAAATTAGCTTCCAAGAGTAGAGACTTTGGCTGAAAAACAGATGGGAAAGAGAAATTCAAATTGATTAGAATGCTTTGGCTAAAAAACAGATGGGAAAGAGAACTTCAAATTGATTAGAATGCTGGGAATGCATTGAAAATTTTCCAATATAGATGTTTGTAGATATGATTTGATTATTGAGTGGAGGAGATTATTTTAGAACACAGTATGAGGATCTATGTGTAGTTTTGTTAGTTTTAAAGCTTAAATTTATTCTCTTAAAGTAAAAATAAAATATTCTCTCACTCGAAAAGTAATGTCTACTATAATAGTAAAATAAAAATGAATATGAAATGCATATTTAGTTAGTTGTCTATATGTCTAATTTCATAAAAAAAAAATGTGTGAGGAAGATGTTTAAACTTGATCTCTCTAGGTTGATGTTATTTTTGTTTTAGATCTATACTATTTTCCAAAAATTTAGAATGAATTAAAAAAATGGCCAACATGCATATTTCCCAAAATGCAAGATTCAATTCATTTTCCAAAATTGTATGGGGGAGAATATGTCTATCAAAAGGGTACTCTTCATTGTTGGAAATCCCTTCGCCTTTGCGGAAAACAATTCTTGATATCAGCTTAAGTTGAAGCGTTGTAGATTTTAGCTTCAATCTAGGCATTTTGGTGCCTATTTTTGAGTTAATCCATGTAAGATTGGTGGAGTCACTATTTACATAAAAATACACAGAAGAAACATACATCAATTGGAGTAAGAGTATTACTATTATAGCTTTACTGTATAGTGATTAATACCATACCTTATTATTTATATTTTTAATAATATTATTACTCTATGATTGTTTTTTTATTGTTTTTTTTAGATTTTTGTATGTTTTCTAGTATTTCTTGTTTGGTTTTATGATTTTACCACTTACTCCAGCCAACATATGTTTCTTCTAGGTTATTTTGGGCTCTATGTTTGCATATTTACTGTAAGCGTTTTTTCACGATGCGCCCTTTTTTCCCACCTCTTTTCTCATGGTCATAGCCAAGTATATGTTGAGTCTATTACACAAATATCTGTATCAACAAATTTTCTTTCATATCAATGTGTCTCTTATTGTTCAATCGGATCACAAGACAAATCTCTTTCTTTATCTCTCTACACCACTGTTATTTTAACCCACTTAGTTCAGTCATTTAGGGAACACTTTGAAAAAGAAAGCAAGGTAAATCAAGGTTTTGCCTTTGGTCAAGATCTTATCTATATTTCCTATTAGTTATGGTTATCAAAGATAAATCCTTTCTCACCTTATCCTCTGATAGGTTAAACTTTATTGTAATTGGTACATTATATATGAACTTTTCTATCCAATTTTGTGGGTTAATTCAATAACACTTAATTTGAATAAGCTTTACTTATTAGATAACTTAGATATGGCCATAAGTAACCATGTGAGAACAATTCTACTTGGCCAACTGGATATGCTAATTCAGTATCTCAATGGTGATGCTTTAGCTAAGTACTAAATAATCTTGTCACTTGCAAATTCCATTTATTTTGGAAACTTTGACATGTTAATTGTTAAAAGTCGATTATACAATAAAGGTGATGCCCCCGATAGAATCTACCTTCCTCCATTATAAGCGAATATATCTCAAACATTAATATATTTAGTCCCTTGATATAATTTCGGAATCATGAGAACACACAAAAAAAAAGGAATCATAGGTGGAAGATATTCTAAGTTAGAATTTTGATGTTTGACCATGGATGGAATCAAATTATTTCACGTTGAATCAAATTTATCTGTGGTCTGGTTGTTAGAAAGGGCTTTGACTCTCTTTCACTGCAAAGAATGCCCACAATTACTACAATTCAAATTTTTGAGATTGTATAGTTTCACATCTGTAGTATCTTTATCATAATGGGAAACCTAATTTTGTTGACATTCCCTCTCATGGGAAACTTCTTACGTCAAAGTGTCAAATTAGAGTCATCAAATTACATGACTCTTTGAACCATTTTTTCTTATATTGGTGGAAAAACTTTACCGATATGTTTTGAAATACTTTGGGCACTAGTCATCAGAATATGAGTTGACCTTTTGATAGTTCCTTCATTGTGTTTTCTTCTAATCTCCCTCTATTGGATTAAAATATTGTTTTTTGGGTTTGAAAGACCCTTTCAAGCTGGTGATAGGAAGATAAGTCAAAATATTTATTTTCTAGACAATATAAAAGAAAGGATAAATTTGATAATTATACGAAAAATAAATATAATATTAGCATTTGATCATTTTTTTGGATCTGTACCATTATACACACCTGTGTTGTTACTACCAAACACCATTTCATTTCAATTTTGCGATGTGTTCCAGATTCTTTATGGAGAAAAATATCAAGCAAACAAGATGGCGATATATTAAGGTCTGGGTGATTTTTTTGTTACTTCTTCATTTGGAGCCCTTGCCACGAGTGCATTATACTTTATCGAGGAAAGTAAAAAATAATTATAAATTTCACATGTTTTATTCAACCATGCATTCTTCCCTTTAAGAACACAATTTTGTCTGTATCTGTGTTTATCACTGTTACAGCTACATTGATCCTTTTCTGCATTGATTTTCATCAATTTCTCTCTTATAATGTCATTCAAAATGTAGTTAATTGTATTTGAAATGCTGTTATTTACCATTGCTGATTGATTTTATCAGCAATTATGACCAGTTAGCCAATATTATATCCAAATTGAAATTAAAATAAATATGCACTCACACTTGTATTGAATAGGCTAGATTGATGGAGATTGGTAACCTACGAGAACTCTGGTCTCAATAACTAGTGTGAAATTTCCAAATAGTTCAAATAACCACTCGCACAATAGAAATTTCAAAATTCTAGCCCTCAAAAGGAATGTTAGCAATATATTTCCTGAACTACTATTTGTAGCTAGGTCAAAGTCTAGATTTTTTCTAGCTACATTTTCGATCTGGTCTTTCTCGCATATACAAGTTTTCCTGTTATAAGTTATTCATCTAGTTACTCACTTGCATTTTGGATTATGGTTTTGAGGAAGAGATTTGTTGTAAAGTGCACTCCACATTTGTCATCACAACAATTGAAGTTTCTATCTTCAAGGATTGTAGTTGAAGACTCTCAGAGGCCCAATCTTATTTCTTGTTTTTTTCTTTTTTTCCTTCTTGTGGGGATGACGTGAAACTGATCTAAATGTTATTTTAAATGTTCCTTTACATGTGTTAATGTTTCTATGCAAAGCAAAGGATTATTATGCTCAATACCCTTGGCAGTTGGCAAGCTCAAGTGCCAGTGACTATACTTGCATGTTCCTTAAAAAATGCTAATGTTTCTCTACAAGGAAGAGGATTATCATGCTCAATACCCTTGGCAGTTTGCAAGCTCAAGTGCCTCAATGGACTGTACTTGCACATTCCTTAACAAGTGCTAATGTTTCTATGCAAGGCAAACAATCATCACGCTCAATACCCTTGGCAGTTGGTAAGCTCAAGTGCTTCATTGGACTATACTTACACATTCCTACACAAGTGCTGATGTTTCTCTACAAGGAAAAGGATTATCAGGCTCAATACCCTTGGTAGTTGGCAAGCTCAAGTGCTGATTGGACTGTTATTGAAGTTCCTTCACAAGTGCTAATGTTCTCTACAAGGAAAAGGATTATGAGGCTCAATATCTTTGGTAGTTGGCAAGCTCATACTATACTTGCATGTTCCTTCACAAGTGCTAATGTTTCTCTGCAAGGCAAAGGATTATCAGGCTCAATAACCTTGGCAACCTCACTGAACTATATTTACATGAGCACAACCTTGCAAGGTATATATCCAAAGATATTTCTAACTTAACTGAACTGTTGGACATTTATCTTAATGCCAATATGCTTCGTGGTCTCATTCCTAAAGGAGCTAGGAGCCATATCTAGCTTGCAAGGTATACACTCTATGATGGGACCAATCCATGACTTAAGATTTAACACTTAACAACAATGATTAATGCAAATGATGTAATCAACGTAATTGGTGATTAGCCGGTAATCAAAAGGTTAGCGCAGATATTTGTTTGTATTGATGGTTGTATTGATTATTGGTACGTTGGTAGGTGAAAAGACAACTGTCCTGGTCTTAGGTTTCCTTCCCGCTCTCGGAATAAACCCTAACCCTCAGTTCCTTCACTCCTGGATTTTCAATTTGCATTGTTCAGTGGTGAGAGCTCCTTCCATCGTTTTGCTGGTTACTGTAATGAGATCAAGCCCAATGCTCCATCCACACCAAGCTATGGGTTTCTCTGTTGATTGGTTGGATAACTCTGCTCAGTATTTGTCTTCGGCTATCATGTTATTTTGGTTATGTTACTATGTCGTTGGCTTCATAGATTTTACGAGAGGGTTTCTCTGTTTTCTTTGTGGTCTGGTGCTCTTCTGGTGGTCACTGTTTCTCCTTCCGCTACTTTAACGCGTTTTGTTGGGATTCTTCAATGGTATTTTCTGACTACCTGTATGATTATGTTCTCTATTTGACTTGTCTGCAATTGTGGACGTAGGTCATGGCCACGAAGGACCCTTTCCTTAGTGTCGTTCGGCTCTAGCAACGTAAACTACTCTTTCCTTGCTAAAATTTATTTCCTCAGGTTTTCTTAAAAACTAGCAATTGTTTCTCCTCGTGAGCAGGCTTCCCTTAAGTGGCTACGACCCAAATGTGGGTTCATTCGTCCAGTGCTAACTAATATCCTAGTAAGTTCACTTGGGGTTTCTTCTTCCTCTTTATTCGTCGTTGGTTCCTTTAATCGTCAGTATGACAACACTAATATTTTACTGTGGTCTCTGTGCATGTTGGGAATTCTCCTAGTTGGACTGCTACTCGGACCTCCTTCCAAATGGAACCGGTAGGGTCGTTCCCTGTTACAATTTGTTTTGTTTTTGGGTTTCCGACATCGGTTTCTTCTTTGGTGTAGTCGGTCGATAGGCTAGGAACTGAGACTCTGTTGTCTCTGTCTATTGGTTGATGTCAAATGGCCTTCGGGCCCAGTTGTATATAATCTCATTTGTTTTTCGACGGACTGTAACTGTTCAGGGTTATAACCCTAACCCTCGTTCACTGTCTCTCTCCTAGAGGAGGGTTTGTTTAGCCTTATGGTTTGTTGGACTTTACAAATTTGTATTTGTATATTCTATTTGCCAGTCTTGACGCTGAAATGTTTTTAAAGACAAAAGAAAAGGAAGTTTCAAGGTACAGGATTACCTTTCATATGAATGCATCTCACTATGATTGTATTTATTTAGTAAGCAGCTACGGCGGTTGCTTGTTCTCATATTTCTAGAATTGTCAATGTGGCTGGAACTGTTTGCTTAGTCTCGCATTAATATTGTGTCTCTGCTTGTCATTCGATTTCTGAAACTACGTCTCTGCTTGTCATTCGATTTATGGATCTATGTCACTGCTTGTCTGGAAGGATTTCTGGTAAAACAAAATATACAGTTTGTCTATTTATTACAGATGATAATAATTAGAGAAAAAAAAAAGTCTCAGACAGATGGATTCAAAATTAAGTGTCTCCCTTTGTATTACTTTTCCTGTGTTGGTATATCGAACCCTTTCCACAAGGTGGTACATTTTCTTTTGTATTGTTATGATACAGTTACTCAAACTATTTACAGTTGTTTCTTCAGTTACACAGTTGATAACCATTTTGCTATTTGAGTTTTTTCATTCTGTGGAATACATAGATGATATATATATATATTTTTGTTTTTAAAGAAAACATATATAAAATAAATAAAAGAAAAACCAACAGTGTGGCTGTAACCACCTTCACCTAACTGTGTTGTCCCTAAATATCCATTAACTAATAATGAAAAAAACAAGTTCCTAACATTGTTTTGAATCGACAACATAAAGGAAATCGAATGATGATGAACCTCTCCTCCTTAGCTAAGACCAAACACCCGGTCATGGTGCCCTTAGCTGGATGCTCCTGCATCAGTCTCCCAGGGTAAGAAAGGTTCATGACTCCCATCCATGAGCTTCTCGACTGAATAGCCTTCCTGCTGTATCTGTTTGGCGTTAAGCCATGAACTGTCCTCAATGGGATGGTTCTTCCACTTAAATAGATACTGTAGGTATTCCTTTTGCTGAGTTCACCTGGACACCTGAGTGTCGAGGATTCTCTCGATCTCAAGGGGCTGAGCTGAAGGCATTTGTCTCATCCAATTCTCACTCCCTTCTTGTGTGTCCTGTGTAGGCTGTGCTGTACTGTCTTCCTTAGGACTGACAATATATGGAAACAAGTCTACCACATTGAAGATGGGCGGATGCCTATTCCTGGTGGCAGCTATAATTCATAAGCATTGGCTGAAAATTTTTTGAAGAATTTTGCAAGGGCCAATCTTCTTATATTTCAGTTTGTTGTATGCACCTCTAGGAAAATGTTCCTTGCACAAATGCGCGAGGACTTCATCCCCCACATTAAATTGTAGCTCTCGCTGTTTCAGATCTACCCACTACTTATACTTTTGACTGCTGTCCTGCAACTTCATCTTTACCTGCTCGTGTAGATCATTCATTGCTTTGGCGAAATATTCCCCATCAACAATCCGTCTTTTCTGTTGTCCTAGATCTCATATCTCATGCACTCTGTGAGGATGCATGCCATATAAGATCTGAAAAGGACTGTAACCTGTGTTGCGATTGGGTGATTCGTTGTAAGCAAACTTCGACTGGACAAGTACACAATCCCACATTTGTGAATTTTCCCCAATCAAACTTCGTAGTAGGTTCTGCAAGCTCCTGTTTACCACCTTTGTTTGCCTGTCGGTCTGCGGGTGATAAGCAGAGCTGAAACTTAATTGTGTGTCCATCTTTTTCCACAAGGTGCACCAGAAGTTCCTTGTAAATTTCACATCCCTGTTAGAAAGAATGGACTTAGGTAGGCCATGTAGCCTGACGATCTCTGTGAAAAATAAGTGGGCCACGTGAGTGGCATCGTTGGTTTTTTTACAAGGGATGAAATGTGCTATTTTTGAGAACCGGTCTACTACTACCATCACCAAGTCATAACCCTGCTACGTCCTTGGTAGACCCAAGATGAAGTCCAAACTGGCTGAGTCCCACGGTCTACTTGGAATGGGCAATGGTGTCTAGAGTCCCATATTCTAACTGTGTCCTTCTGTGAACTGACACACTTTACATCTGGTCTCAAATCTTTGCACATCCCTTCGCATTATTGGCCAATAATAAAAATGGTTGAGCTGATCTAATGTTTTTTCTATGCTGAAATGCCCGGCTAGACCTCCACTGTGCTTCTCCCAAATGATATTCTCTCTCATTAAACAATCAGGAATGCATAACTGCCCCCCTTTAAAAAATAACTTCTCCTGCAAATTATAGTCCAACCATGGAATTTTGTTTTTCAACAAAGGATTTTGATAGGCTTCATAAGCCTCTTTGAAATTCGTGTCGGTCTAATACAAGTCTTTCAAATGCTCAAAGCCCAACACTTGTATCGTACTCTCCTGCAAGAGCAACGATCTTCTGCTCAACGCATCTGCCACCTTGTTAGCGTGCCCACTAATGTGTTTCAACACAAAGGTGAAACTTTGTAAATATTCAACCCACTTAGCATGCTTGTGATTCATCTTATGTTGTTGCATCATGTATTACAACACAAAATTATCAGAAAATAAAACAAACTCACTCCGCAGCAAATAGTGTCTCCAATGCTTTAGTGCTTGGACGACAACATATAATTATTTGTCATAAGATGAATACTTATGCTTGCTCTTATTCAACTTCTCATTGAGAAATGCAATAGTTTTGTCTTCTTGGCTAAGTACAACTCCAATGGTTATATCTCTTGCATCACAGCGAACCTGAGAAAGCTTGTTAAAATATGGCAATCTCAGGATTGGTCTTTCTGTGATCTTCTTCTTCAGTAGCTTAAAGCTCTTCTCTGCTGCCTCAGTCCAATGAAATGCCTGACTTGCCTTTTTTATAGTGTCCAATATAGGTTCGCAAATCTCATTGAAATTCCTTATAAATTTATGATAAAAACTTGCTAACCCATGAAAGCTACGTACCTCAAACAGACATTTTGGGGATGGCCAGTTAATGATTTCTCGATCTTCTCTGGGTCCATCTTCAATTCGTTCTCTGCAATCATAAAACCCAGATAAACCAGTTCTCTTTGAAGAAAAGTACATTTTTTTTCTTCAGGTTTATCAATAGCTTATTCTACTACAATTTTTCTAGCACACTTCGAACATGTCGGAATTGTTCCTCCTTAATCTTGCTGAAAATTAATATATCATCAAGATAAACTATCACAAACTTTCCAATGAACTCTTTCATCATTTCATTCATTAGTTGCATAAAGGTACTAGGGGCATTACTTAATCCGAAAGGCATTACTAGCCATTCATACAACCCTTCATTGTTCTTGAAGGTTTTCTTCCACTCATCCCCTTTCTTGATTCGAATCTAAGGATAACCACTCTTTAGATCAATCTTTGAGAAGTATGCTACCCCACTTAGGCAATCCATCATATTGTCCATCCATGGCAATGGGAATCTGTAATTGATGGTACTCTTATTGATGGCCCTCGAATCCATGCACATTCGCCATTCTCCTCCTTTCTCGGGAGCGAGAACTGTTGGAACTGCGCAGGGGCTCAAACTCTCCCTTATCAGCCCTTTATCCAACAATTCCTACACCTATTTTCTAATTTTCTCATTATCTTTAGGGCTCATCAAGTATGATGCCTTGTTCGGTAGACTTTCTCTAGGTATAAAGTCAATATGATGACTTATACTTCTCTCAGGAGGCAATTTATCTGGTAAATCATCCACTACAATATCGTTGAATTCCTGCAGCATTTTCTGAATTTCTACAAGCAAATCAGACACTTCTGTGTGTAACAACATTGTTTTTTCCCTTCTCACAACAACATAGTTCACTTCACTATCTTCAATCTACTTCAAAAACTATTTTCCACCCATTAGTAACACTTTCGTCTTGCTTGTTTATGTTGTCTCCTCCTCCTTGATGGGCACAAGTGTGTGCTTGATCCCATATTTGACAAAGTTGTAACAGTTTGTCTTCCCATCATGCACTACCTTCTGATCATACTGCTATGGCCTTCCTAGCAGTATATGACATACGTCCATCGGCATAATATCACAAATAACTTTGTCTTTGTACTTGCCAATATGGAACTCGACTTCACACTATTCGTCAACCAACAACTGATGGCCTTTCTATAGCCACAATACCTTTTAAGGAGTGGGGTGCTTCAGCCGCTTCAAACCCAACTTCTCTACCATCTCTGTGGCAACGAGATTATTCATGCTCCCACTGTCGATAATCAACTTGTAGCATCTTCCATGTGACTTACAAACTGTCCAGAATAATGCTTTCCTTTGAGTTTGTTCAGCTATCTCCTTGGCTCGTTTCAACATAACTTTATTCAGAACTAAGGCTTTTGCTTCCTAGGGTGGTGCCTCTGCTTCTTCTGGCTGTGCAACAAACGCTTCTCTTTGACCAACTTGTTCCGCTTCAGGACACTCGAAAGACCTATGCCCCCACTTGTGGCACTTGTAGCACTAATAGGTAGCTCCTCTACCTTGGCCATTTTCTCTTCCCCTCTGATATGGCCTTCCGCTTCTAGTGTTGTCTCCTTTTTATGCTGTACTAGAAGTCTTGGAACTACTGCCCTCTTCACTATTGCTGGCAGTTCATCCTCTGCCATAGGACTGTCCTCTTCCTCTACTGGTTCCTCGTCCTCTCCTAGCATTTTTCTTTCTGGTGATCTTCTCCTCTACCTTCATGGCACTCTGGTAGGCTTCCTCTATATTTTTCGAGGAAAGAATGCTGATTTCATCCAATATTTCCAATCCCAGACCATTTACATACCTTGTTGTTTTTTCCAGTGTGTCCTCCATGTAACCAACTCTTAAATTTACCCAGTAGAATTCGTCAGTATATTCTCTCACTGTCATCCCTTTTTCCCTCAAATTTTTCACTTTTCGATGCAGTGCAATCTGGTAGTCTTTGGGCAAAAATCTTCCCTTCAACTTGGCCACCATTCTTGGCCATTTCTTTATTGGCAACTTGTTCATTCTTCTTCTTTCTACCTGGACACTATCCCACCACAATGTTGCGTGTCCCTTCAGCTTTGTTGCAGCGAACTTAACTTTCCAATCTTCACTGACCTCTTCACACTCGAAATATTTGTCCACTTCGTTGATCCAGTTCTAGAGAACGTGGACAAGCTGCAATTGTAATTTGGAATCTCTGGATTAGGCTTACTACTAGCCAATAGGACCGACCTCAACAATTTCATTTTTGGCCCTTCTTCATCTGATCCATCTGTTGTAACTATGGCTTCTTCTTTGCTATCATCTCCTACCTTTGGAAATAAATTTTAGCAGTGGCTATGACTGTTGCTTGTTCTCGTATTTATAGAATTGTTGATGTGGCTGGAACTGCCTGCTCAGTATCCCATTAATATTGTGTCTCTTCCTGTCATTCGATTTCTAAAACTATGTCTCTGCTTGTCATTTGATTTCTGGAACTATGTCACTACTTGTCTGGAAGGATTTCTGGTAAAACAAAATATACAGTTTGTCTATTTGTTACAAATGATAATAATTAGAGAAAAGAAAACAAGACTCAGATAGATGGATTCAAAATGAAAGTGTCTCTCTTTATATTACTTTTCCTGTGCTAGTATATCAAACCCTTTCCACAATGTGGTACATTTTCTTTTGTATTGTTACGATACAATTACTCAAACTATTTACAGTTGTTTCTTCAGTTTGCTGTTTGAGTTTGCTCGTTCTGTGGAATACATAGATGGTATAATCTATATATATATATTTGTTTTTTGTTTTTTTATTAAGAAAACAACTATAAAATAAATAAAAGAAAAACCAACAGTGTGGTTGTAACCACCTTCACCTAACCGTGTTGTCCCTAAATATCCATTAACTAATAATGAAATAAAACAAGTTTCTAACATTGTTTTGAATCAACAACATAAATGAAATCAAATGATGATGAATCTCTCCTCCTTAACTGAGACCAAACACCCGGTCATGGTGCCCTTAGCTGGATGCTCCTGCAACACTCTACCTCATACTCTTAAAGTCTATATTTGTTGCCCAGTCAAGGCATGTCCTTGACTCCTGCAGTCCCCCTTGTTCAAATAAGTATTGAAAGGTGATTGTAGGAACAAAAATCCCTTATCACCTGAATTCTTATTTGGTATTAAAAAGCTTATGGAAAATCCAAGGAAATTTATTCTAATTAAAACCTTACAACTAAATAATTATGGAAAGAAACAACTAAGAATAAAATGAGTTTAAGAATATCAACAATCATACAATAAGATCATGCAAGCATCTTTCATGAATGAAGATGTAATTTTTTCCTTAAGAACATAACCCAAAGTTTATGACTAGAAGTCCCTAAAAAACTAAAAGCCTATCATATTAATTCAAAATGGGTTGATCCAAGGTAACCATGATTAATCTCATCTTGGTTAAATAAGATGTATCAGTTTTGTATATTTATCAAATGGTCATTCTTTAATAACTTAAACAACAAATTGTGATTTAAATATGTTTTAGATGTAACGATGGTAGGATGAAAAAATTGTCATATTCTTAATTGAAATAGGTGACCTCAATTTTGAACCATATTTGCATTTATTGAAAACATATTTCCTTGATAAAGGGAAAACCAATTCCCTTTATCTCCTCCAAGTTTCATAATTTGAAACATCCCAAAAGAAAAGTTAAATCACAAAGTTCAATTCAACCTATTTGGAAAAAAAATCATGAGAACTCGGAGATATTAAGTGCCTTAAATTATATCTCTAAAATTGTAGAAAACCAAAGTCTAAAATTTCCACCATATATACAAAAATATTTGGCATCCATCTCATCCAAGTTTTACAGCTTGAAAGATCATGAAAAAAAGTTATAGTGAAAATTCCAAGTTGACCCATCTAAAGCAGATTTCAAGAGAATTCTGGAAGCCTAATTTCCTTACAGCATATCCATGAAAGTATAGTGAAACAATGGCTAAGTTTATACCACAAATATAAGAATATCTCCCTCTATCTTTTATAATGTTCAAGAAGCCTAATTTCCTCACAACATATCCATGAAATATGAAAGTATGGTGAAACAATGGCTAAGTTTGTTCCACAAATATAAGAGTATCTCCCTTCTATCCTTTCTAATATACATTGTCCCAAACATCCCAAAAGGAAAGCTATAATGAAAATTCCAACTTGACATATTTGAAACAGAGTTCAAGACTATTCAAAAAAACATAACTTTCTTAGATCATATCTAAAAAAGTGTAATAAATAAAAGTCCAAAATTAAAAGAATATCTCATGTTCATCTCCTCTAAGTTTCATAATTTAGATTTAAAATATCTAGAAAGAAAATAGAAAAAGTTTATATTAAAATACCAATTTTTTTTTTGAAATATTTAAGATTTATAGTTTAAAATATCAAAAAAATTAAAAAATTTGAAATATCCAAAAAAAAAATTACAGAAAAAATTAGAGATGACTCATTCACTCTGCAATGACATTTTTATTCCATATTTAAGAGCTTAAGAGTATTCCCTAATTTTTAATGCACACCTTAGCACTAGAAAATAATTAGAAAAATTAAAAGGCTTGATAAATTGTAGTTAGACTAATAAATTACATAAAAAAGGGGGATAAACTAGATTTCAATCCATCTCGAAATAAATAAAATCTACTACATAGTGAATCCATGAAATGACGTACCGTTTACAAGATCATTAAGGGTAGGGATGATAAAAAGAAGGCTCCATCATTGTTTCACCTCCCATTCTATTTATTCATCATGTTATTATCCCGTAATCATATGATATTGTTAATATTTTTTATTATGAGGTTTGGATCTAGATGGGGTATTGAAATTTTATAATAACGATATGATTTTAAGTCATGATAACTAATGGCTTTTATGCCATGGTAGATATTTCAATTTATGATTTTTTTCACTGGTTTAGCATGTGTAGTTCTAATGATAAGTTAGACAACAATGCTTTATTTTCTTAAGAATAAATAAGAAATGCAATGCTTTATTTCCTGGGAATAAATACAAAATGCAACATAATTTTTCCCTTTGCCCTTTAGATTCACACGTTACAATCTTTTCTTTCAAAGACAAAAATCATAGCTAATACTCTTAGTCACCTTTCCACACATTGTAATATTATAACCTCCACATCCTAAATATCTAAATCATCTTCCTTGTCGTTTTGGGTTAGAAAATGAAGACAGTAAAGTTCAATAGGTCCGTTTCCTCGTGCTAACTACCTAGTTTCTTATGTAAATCTATTGTCCTCCTTAATTACTTAGGATTAAGGTTTAACTTACTTTTACTAGTTATTTAAAAAAACATTATACATTAAGATTTAATTTATTTTTACTAGTTATTTAGAAAACAATTATTAAGCAAAAAAAACCCAAATTTTGTACCAATTTGCAATTATATAATACCAAAATGAAACTCGTATTATAACGGGAGTAGAAAGGAATACCCTACACATCTACGCTACGCTACAATGAGAATGGCACAAATTACATTTATAAATTGAGAGGGATCGTGAAAATCTATTTTTTATAAAAAAATAGAGGAAAAGTTTACTTTTTAAAGATTTTGATTCCCTAATATAAACATTTGATAAATCGATTTATATTGTTTTAATATTTTTATATAAAATAATATATATATATATATATTATATTAAGCTGTAACAATATAAATATGTTTAATATAGTTTGAGTTATTTTAATCCTAATCACTAATTTCTCCAAAGTGTAAAATAATTTCTGTATTCAAGCTTTTGTGATTCATAATGAATTAAACAAAGTCTTTTGGTAGAAATCACATGAGAGAACTTTTTTGGCGACGTGTTTTGAACCAGGAAGTGTGGTTCATCCTCAGGACCAGCCAACCAACAAGTGTGGTTCATCCTCAGGACCAGATGAAGAGCCAGACGAGGGTAAAGAGCAATGTAGAGACATAATTTCAAGTAACGACTACATTAATTATTAGCATAATTAATATCACAAATGGTAAATTGACAAAATTCAAAAATCTTGGTTTTAAAAGAACATGATGCACCATAAAGGAAAATATTTCTCTTTCCAGAAAAGGAAAATTCATTTGAATTTTATGGCTTTAAATAGGCTAAATTAGAGAAGAATACCATAGGAAAAACCATGGGTTATCAAACCCTGAAGTTTAAATACTACTTCTAATTTCAATCAATCAAAATGATTCAAACTAAGACTTAAAGTGACATCAAACCCTTATTGTATTGATAGGTATGTCTATTTTGGAATAATTATGAGAGTAAAATTATGTCTATTTTAAAATATGGTTTATAGAATTTTAATTTAACTATCAATAATTATTAGATGGATTATAGAGATTTAACTTTTATAAAAAATTAAAAGATTCTTAATAAAAATTACAAATCAGAAATTAAAAATTATCTCACAAATAATTATGTTATTTCTTACACTTTTAATTATATAATTATTTAAAAAATTCATATAAAATGAGAGGTTATTTCTACACTTTTAATTATATAAATTATTTAAAAAATTCATATAAAAAGAAAACAAAAAATAATCAAATTAGGGTACAACACTCGTAAAGAAAACAAAAAGTAATCAAATTATTGTTTAGTCAAAGTGTTGAATTGTTTTCACTGAGTTCATTGTACATTAATCATTTGATTGATTTTATCAATCTCTTTGATTTTTCTTGTTATTCACATATTAATACCTATTAAGGCTGGTCTCAAGGTTTATGTTTTCAATATTTATTTCTCAAATGAGGTGCACGATTCCTATTGAGTCGGTGATGAGCTGCTCTTCTAGGTTGCAAAACTTTGCCGTGATGCAAAGGACAAATTCTCGAGATTTCTATGGCACACGGCAGTGTGGCTTGTATACAAATGGTTGTAAATTCATTGTTGAGTTCGGTTGGCATGATCCAACGGCTGGCGGGCTCCAGGGTGGTTTTTGGGTAACTACCCCATTCACCCTCTTGTGGTCCTCTGGCCCATTCGAAACCCTTTCTCCAGAGGAGCGATTCTGTGGCCTCTCTTCAAACCCTAATTCATTCCACCATAGAATAATCGTTATACTTACCTAATATTTCAAGCTGCACGATTATGTTCTGCTAATCTCTTCCTTTGAGATACTCAACTTTGTGCTATTTTCTAAAGATTTTGTTGCAGTGCGAAAGGAACGGTATTCTAATGAGGAAACTTGCTCTATCTGGCCTCCTTCCATGATGAGTGTCAACTGGAAAGTTCATATGCGGAATAATTGTTTGGTAGGGTTACTTTGCTTCCGTCATAGTTCAATATTTTAAATACATATTATGGTATTTTGTGAAGGGTTCTCGGTTACTATCGGAAGGTTTTTTTTTCCTTTTTTTGTTTTCAAGTAAAAACTTGATGTAGAAGAGAATCTCCCTCCCTTAAATTTGTTGGAGTAACTGAATTTCTCATTAAACTTTCGTTTAGTAGGTGACGCTTTCCTTCCACGGAAAATGAACTTGTGGTCACAACAACACTCCTGGGCTGTCAAATGACTTAGAGTATGCAGGTGGTCCTGTTAAGCTCCATTAAAATTTTACCAACTGATACCTACAGTTATGGCGGTAAACTGCAGTTTTTCTTTAATTTCTGGAAACCAACTGCAGTAATTTTTTTAAATTAGGGAAATCAACTACAGTTAATTAATTTTCTTGTTGGGAGCTTCTGAAGTGGTCCAGTACTCCATTTGGAGTTTTTTACCTTGATCTGTGGAACACCTGACACATAACCATTAGAAGCTTGAAGGAAGCTTGGCTATAAATTCATCTGTTTGGTCCCCAAGCTAGCATCTCAATCCCCTTCAGTTTTTACACCATCTAGCTGAGAGCGCAGAGCTTGGAAGTGCCTTCAGACTTTTTGTATTTTTTTCTTTTGCTTGGATTGAAGCTGGAGTGCTGTTTCAGTAAATAAAACAAGTGGACTGTGGTTTGCAGCGAGAGCGTTATCAATGGCTGGAGGTAATTTATTTATCCTGGGCATTAAAGTTTCATTTTTAGATTCTTTAAAGTATTCAGATTCCGCATATAGAATCGCTGTTGTAAATTAACATTGGTATCAGAGCTGCACATTTATCTCCGCCTTGTCTTTGTTCTGCTTACCAAAATTATCTTGCTTTTGGCTTTCGGCATTGTACTCGATCTTTAATGATATAAATTTCTGTATGTGTCTATTTATCTTCCAAATATATACGCTAAATATGTACATGTTCTGTCTTGTCTGGTTTGGAAACCGTATAGAACGATCTTCAAGTCTCTAGATATCCAGACCAGGACTCAGATAGAAATCGGGCTCTTAGTTTTTGGGCATGGGGTATTTGTGTCAGGATGTTTAAATTTCTTTCATATTTAAAACTGTGTATTTAGTGTTGTTGTCTCAGTTGCTTGGTTTTTCATGTAGGGAAGCTTACTGAATTTTATCTCGTTTTGGTTCATAGAGTATTATGTTTTGTGTGATTGATTGAAGCGAAGTGGTTTTATAGTGTAATGGCAAGGTTGATTTCCCCATGCCAGAGGCCAGGGTTAGGATTGGCATCAGCCATTTCTTTTCGGCTCTCCTCGGGAACGAGGACTGTTATCGGATCTGCCTCATTATTGCCTGTGATTAATACAATCTTTCTTCTCGATGTTTTGTTTTTGTTTGCGTAGACTGCATTTCCTTTTAGTATCTGTGAAGTAAAATTTTATTAAAAAAAAGAAGAAAAAAGAAAAGAAAAGAAAAGATCACATAATACAAAATAGTCATGAGAGTCCAGCATAAAAAGCCAGTATGATAACAGAATTGTCCAAGTGTCAAGTGCACATGTGCTAGCTCATAATCCCTCTAACTTTGGGTAGACCCTTTAGAAATATTTGATACATTGACCATTTTTAAGAACTTGTGAAGTTTGAGGATACATGTTGTTAAAGAATTATGTTACAAAAATGAGATATTACAATAATGAATTGTAACCTATAAATGAATTGGTAAATTCATAGAATTTTACATGTTCTCTATATGAGTAGTTTATTAAAGATATAATTTATGCCTATTTTAACATTTGGGTGTGTGACATATAATATGGTTTATCCCCAAGCATTGCACCAACACTATTTTAAGAAGATATTCTTGGCACATAAATGGTTTATTTCTTATTTGCGCATTCAGTTTTTGATTCTATGTTTATTCCGCATGAAGTTCAGATTTAACATTGTTGAAATTTAATTTAATTTAAATTTAAATTTAATTTTATTTATCTTGTGAGAAAAATAGCTTGTTTGCTGGTCTATTTTTTGTTTGTTTTATAAACTTAAGGACGGAGCCTGAAGTCAAGCCAACTAGCCTTCGAACTGCATTTGCTATGCAAGTGCAAAGTAGATCAATGCTGCTTCAGTAAATCTCCGGGTTTTGTTTATAAATTGAACAATCGATTGCAGTCATTTACGGTAATGCTGACTGCTTTAATTTTAATTTTGATTTTGTGAAGAATTATTACTGTTGTTTACCATAATGCTGACATTTATGGCAGTCATTTACGTTATATTGAGTTTATTTAAAATGTCAATTTGACTTACTCCTTTCAGTAAACATTATTTTTACTAGTTAAATTTTTGTTTATGCCATTTATGTAAAGAATAGTGTCTAGTGATCCATATAATTTTAATTAATTAGAGAATAGCCACAACATCTTTAATTAAATAAAATTATATATTTTGATTGGTTAGATCACATAAATATTATTTAGACATTAAATTGTAATTAATTAGACTAAATATAATAAATTTTATCCACAAGAATTTTTATTATATTTATGTAATTAATTAGGATAAAATTTCATAACCTACCCACAGGAGTTATGAATTAATTGTTTTATCATAAAGTTCAAAACAATGAATAATTGAATCTGCTTGAATTAAAAATTTAGCCCACAGGCAATTTTTATGTCATTAGATTCAATTTTGAGCATGATTTACATTGGTAAAGCATGAAATTTTATTAAGTCTCAATTTTAACATAAGCATGTGATTTTTTAATTTTGATGCAGTAGTACAACTTGCAAATTTCTCTGAAATTCGTTGTGACATCCCCGAACTTAAAGGAGATAACTATAAGGTTTGGAAGGAGAGGATTCTCCTTCATTTGGGGTGGATGGACATAGATTATGCTATTAAGAAAGACGAACCACCGGCACTCACTAATACCAGCACTGCAGCGGACATCACGCTTTATAAACGATGGGAGTGATCCAATCGTCTAAGCATGATGTTCATCAAGACTAAAATTTCGGCTGGTATTCGTGGTTCCGTTGATCAACATGAAAAGGTACGAGACTTGTTGAAGGCCATTGACGATCAATTCATCACTTCTGACAAGGCACTAGCAAGCACCCTAATCATGAAGTTCTTATCCCTAAGGCTCACCAGTGTGAAAGGTGTGCGCGAGCACATCATGCAGATGAGGGACATTGTGGCTCAATTGAAGAAACTCGAGGTTGATATATCGGAGTCCTTCCTAGTGCACTACATCCTGAACACCCTTCCGCACAAATATAGACCTTCCAAAATCTCATACAACACACATAACGATAAATGGTCAATTAACGAACTCATGACCATGTGTGTTCAAGAGGAAGAGAGACTGGTGATGGAAATGGGAGAGAGTGCAATGCTGACAACACATGGAAAGGGCAAATCTCAAGCCAATCGGAAAGGGAAAGGTAAAGTACCTCCCCAAGCCAGTATCAAGAAGGATTCCAAGTGTTTCTTCTGTAAAAAGAAGGGGCACATGAAGAAGGAATGCACCAAATTTCAGAAATGGCTTGCAGACAAAGGTAATTTGATCTCATTTGTTTGTTATGAATCTAATATGGTTAATGTTAATATTAACACATGGTGGATTGATTCTAGATCAACAATTCACATTTGGAATTCCTTGCAGGGTTTGCAAAACCTAAGGAAACCGGTGGGAAGTGAGCAAAGCATCTTATCATGAAACACGATGGGCTCACATGTGGAAGCTATAGGAACATGTTATTTAACTTTAAGTAGTGGCTTTGTTTTAGAATTGGAAAAGACCTTTTATGTTCCAAGTTTTTCTAGAAACTTGATTTCAGTTTCAAGGCTTGTACCTTTTGGATATTCCTTAAACTTTTCAGAAAAATTTTTCAGTCTAGTTTATAAATCTGATTATGTTGGGAATGGTATTTTTTCTAATGGTCTTTATTGCATTAATTTAAAAAACAATGTCACTTATGATTCAATGCATGTTCACACTGGCACTAAAATGTGTGTTATTAAAGAAGATTCCTCTAAATTATGGCACCGAAGACAAGGTCATATCTCCATAGAAAGAATTAAAAGATTGGTAAATGAAGGGGTACTTAATACTCTAGATTTTACTGATTTTGAGACTTGTGTGGACTGCATAAAGGGAAAGCAGACCAACAAGTCAAAGAAAGGTGCCAATATGAGTTCGGACATATTAGAAATCATACATATTGATATATGTAGTCCAGACATGGACTCACATGGTCAGAGATAATTCATCTCCTTTATAGATGATTACTCACGATATATGTATCTCTACATGCTTCATAAAAAGAGCGAAGCATTAGATGCCTTTAAGATCTTTAAGGCTGAAGTAGAGAAACAATGCGGCAAGCAAATTAAGATCGTGAGATTAGATAGAGGTGGAGAATATTATGGTAGATACACAGAAGATGGACAAGCACCTGGGCCATTTGCTAAATTTCTTCAAGAGCATGGGATTGTTGCCCAATACACCATGCCTGGTTCACCCAACCAGAATGGTGTAGCAGAAAGAAGAAATCGAACATTATTGGACATGGTGCGGAGTATGCTTAGTAGCTCCAATCTTCCTAAATCCTTGTGGACTGAAGCACTTAAGACGACAGTGTATATATTAAACCGAGTTCCAACCAAGGCGGTCCCTAAAACGCCATTTGAATTATGGAAAGGTTGGAAACCGAGTTTGCGACATATGTGCGTTTGGGGATGCCCGTCTGAAGTGAGAATTTATAATCCACAAGAGAATAAGCTGGACCCAAGGACCATTAGTGGGTATTTCATTGGATATGCTGAAAGGTCTAAAGGTTACAGATTTCACTGTCCATCTCACAGCACTAGGATTGTGGAATCAAGAAATGCGAAGTTTCTTGAAAATGACTTTATCAGTGGGAGCGATCAAACCAGAAAAATAGTTTCTGAGAAGGATCATTCAGAATCTCAACCTTCCACTTCAAGTGATAGATTGATTATTGTTCATAGCACCCCTCAAGTACAAACTGGTGTTGAACAACCAATCGTTGAAGTTCCAAAAGCTGCTGACGATATTCCAGTAGATCAAGGAGTTCAAGAGTTGCCAAGAACTTTTCAACAACAAGTTGAACCACATACTTCTCAGGAAGATGATGGTACAACATTAAGAAGATCTTCTAGACCAAAGAGATCAGCAATTCCTAATGATTATGTTGTGTATCTACAAGAATCTGACTACAACATTAAAAATGATCTCGAGTCATTTTCAAAAGCCATGAGTTGCAAAGAATCAGAACTATGATACAATGCCATGAAGGAAGAGATGAATTCCATAAAGAGTAACGAAGTCTGGGATCTTGTTGAGTTGCCTAATGGTGCAAAAGCCATTGGATGTAAATGGGTCTTTAAGACAAAGAAAGACTCATTGGGCAACATTGAGAGATACAAGGCAAGGCTTGTTGCTAAGGGATTCACTCAAAAAGAAGGAATCGACTACACGGAGACTTTTTCTCCTGTATCTAGGAAAGATTCCTTGCGCATTATTATGGCATTAGTATCCCATTTTGACTTAGAGTTGCAACAAATGGATGTGAAAACGACCTTTCTCAATGGAGATCTAGAGGAGGAGGTTTACATGAAACAACCTGAAGGATTCCCCTCTAGTGATGGTGAGCAATTGGTTTGCAAGCTCAAGAAGTCATTATATGGTTTAAAACAAGCATCCCGCCAATGGTATTTGAAATTCCATAATGTAATTTCTTCTTTCGGTTTTGTAGAAAACATTATGGGTCAATGTATATACCTAAAGGTTAGTGGGAGTAAAATTTGTTTTCTTGTTTTATATGTGGATGACATTTTGCTAGCAACCAATGATAAGGGATTGCCACATGAGGTGAAACAATTCCTCTCTAAAAATTTTGATATGAAGGATATGGGTGAAGCATCTTATGTCATTGGCATTAAGATACATAGAGACAGATTTCGAGGCATCTTGAGTTTGTCACAGGAAACCTATATTAATAAAATTTTAGAGAGATTTTGGATGAAGGATTATTCACCAAGTGTAGCTCCCATTGTGAAGGGTGATAGGTTCAATTTGAACCAATGTCCAAGAAACGACTTGGAAAGGGAACAAATGAAGAACATTCCATATGCTTCTGCTGTCGGAAGCCTAATGTATGCTCAAGTCTGTACAAGACCTGACATTGCATTTGCTGTGGGAATGTTGGGACGATATCAAAGTGATCCAGGTTTAGACCACTGGAGAGCTGCAAAGAAAGTAATGAGGTACCTTCAAGGAACCAAAGACTACATGCTTATGTATAGATGGATGGACAACTTGGAAGTAATTGGCTACTCAGATTCTGACTTTGCTGGATGTGTTGATTCACGCAAATCAACATCAGGTTACATTTTTATGATGGACGATGGAGCTGTATCATGGAGGAGTGCCAAGCAAACTTTGATTGCCACTTCCACTATGGAAGCTGAGTTCGTCTCCTGTTTTGAGGCTACTTTACATGGTGTATGGCTTAAGAGTTTCATTTATGGGCTTAGAATTATGGATTCTATCTCTAAGACATTAAGAATATATTGTGATAACTCAGCTGCTGTTTTTATGGCTAAAAAAAGCAAAAGTGGGAGTCGAAATAAACACATCGACATTAAGTATTTAGCTATAAGGGAACGTGTTAAAGAAAAGAAAGTGGTCATTGAGCACGTCACACTGAATTGATGATTGCTGATCCTTGACTAAAGGCATGCCACCATTTAAATTCAGGATCATGTAATGAATATGGGACTTGGTTCCATTATGTAGTTTCTCATTGTATGGACAATGTTATTTTAATGAAATTCTTAATTATTGTTATGTTTTTTCTCATATTTATGTGCACCTTAAGTTGATTTGAGAAAATTCATTTAAGAAGGACCAAGAATAAACATAAGGTTTATTCATTAAGAAATTATTGCCACATAAAGTATAATAAGAATAAATACATAGTAATACATGGAAGATAATACTCGTTATTAGAGGACTTATCGCCATGATTCATGTATCTATTACTTAATATAGATTATCAATGGTTTTTAAGTTGAGACATTAAGTTTGGAAGTATGAACCAAGCGGGAGAATGTTAAGCTCCATTAAAGTTTTCCAACTGCTGCCTACAGTTATGGCAGTAAACTGCAGTCCTTCCTTAATTTTTGGAAACCAACTGCAGTAGTTTCCTTAAATTAAGGAAATCAACTGCAGTTAATTAATTTTCTGGTTGGATCTTCTGAAGTGGTCCATTACTCCATCTGGAGTTCTATGCCTTGATCTGTGGAACACCTAACACATATCCATTAGAAGCTTGATGGAAGCTTGGCTATAAATTCATCTGATTGGTCGCCAAGCTAGCATCTCATTTCCCTTCAGTTGCTTACACCATCTAGCTGAGAAAGCATAGCTTGGAAGTGCCTTCAGATTTTCTGTGATTTTTATTTTGCTTGGATTGAAGCTGGAGTGTTGTTGAAGTGAAGAAGCAAGTGGACTGTGCAGCAGGAGCATCATCAACAGTGTCAATTGCTGGAGGTATTCCTGGACTTATATATTTTATTTTGAGATTCTTTAGAAAATTTAGAATCGCTGTAGATGATTTACAGTCAATATATCCTCAGTGCATGATCCATACATCCATCCCACCTGCAAAACAAATACAAATATGTAGAAGTTGGAGTCAGTTGATTATTTTTGCGTTTAACTGCTGAAAGTTTCTTCAGAATTAGAAGAAAACACAAAATTGACCCATGGGCGGGGCCATCTTAAGAGCGATGTGATGTTCTTTGATCAGAAACCATGAGTCCTACCTCTTCACCCCATTTAGTATTGACCTCATAGTTGGGACTGATCAACTGCAGAATGTCCTGGGTTGAATAGTTTAAAGATTCTACACTACTAGCACCACCGCCAATGGCATGCACAACTGATGCAATAAAAGTTGGGTTCTGATCACCAAACATTTCAGTCAAGGTCTCGTATGATATTTTAGACTTCTGAACTTGATGAAACCCTAAAAATTAAATTTCATTTCATGTTAAAAATAACAATGATTAAACAAAGAAAGTCGATCTAGACTCGATGATCAAGAGAAAGAGAAAGAAAGTAAATTTTAACAACAGTAGTGAAAAAGTGTATAATTATATAAAGATTCTATTGAAGAGGGAGGATTGAATTTGAAAGAAATAGTGCGATAACGTAGTGGCAACCCAACCTGTTGGTCCGTTGGAATGGCGTGACCTTGGTTTACTTCCAAAAAGAGCTTTTCTCCTGTGAACACAACCAGTGCCGAAGTAAATAGGGCCCTGAAGCCCATCTAATCCTCTTATGAACACCTGCAATAATCATGTGCATTACAATATCTCAATCAATATTTATTTAGTGTTCCAGTTAGAAAGATTGAAATTTTAATTTGCAATAATATAATCTCATTGGGAGGAGGAGAGGAAAGAAAAGAAAAGAAAGAGTGAGACATAAAACTTGAGAGGAAAGGAAAGAAAAGAAACAGTGAGACAGAAAACTTACATCAAAAGTGAAGGTCATCTTGGTGTCATAAATATCATGTTCATCAATGCCACTAAAATGCTGTGGCAACTGTACAAAGCCGAGACAGTCCTCTTCTTGGATATGAGGGTCAAGATGGAAGCACATAGCGTGAAGAAGAGCCTTTGAGTTATTGACGTACATGTCACAGTCGAGGTTTAATATGAACAGACTGTTTGTGATGACGCCAGACACTCTTGCCTGCGTGCAGCGGTACTTGGGATTTTATTAATAAAAAAAAGAATAGACAAAACAGAAACTAGCAGAGGACCATTTACTTTGATTAGATTATTTTTTCCAGAAACTACCATATATAGATCCAAGCAAATTTATATACACATGATAAATTTTTAAATCCCTCTTGGCGGTTAGAATTATTAATTAGGAAGAGAATTATTATGATGTGATTGTAGATTTCGAGATTGTGATCACAGGACGGATCGCTGATAACAACTAGATAGTTACAGCTATCTTTGAATTCTGAAATTCTTATAAGATATAATTCTACAAACAAATCTACCATGAAAATAAGTAGTTCCGATTATTAATAAATAACAACTAACTTCATATATTAAATTTTCCTGAATTTCTAACTATAATTATCATGACATAGAAATTCATGAATAGACAGAGAATGGCGTACTGTAATTACCAGGCAATTCAAGGCACCCGCCTTATAATGATGCTTCCAACCAGGCCTCTTTTCACGGGAGACGTAAATTAATCGAGGCAGATGATCAACCCATTGGTCGAAACTCTATTGAATCCACATATCAAAGTGAAACCATAATTTTAGGAATTTGTTGTGTTAATAATGTACTAGTCTGGATTATTTCATTTTCGACAATCCCTAGTTCCATCTAACAAGTTACAATAATATAATCAAATTAGATGCGAAGAATTAATATTCACATGAAATACCTTTATGAGTCCGGGATGATTGCCAATTTCAATCGTTTGATTACCGGATAGTTGGTCAAACATCTCCTGCACTTCTGTGGGTACCTGACCACATGACTCCATGCTCTGCTTATATCCAACTTCACTTTTTCATATTCTTGCTGACAAAGGGAAAGGGAAAAAAAAGCAACCATAAGAAATTAGCAGCATTAAATTAAATTTGGTGGGGAAACCAGCTGTAGAAAATATTCTGAAAAAAATTTGAAGAACAAAAGAGAATTGCATTGCATCGCAGGAAATCAATTCACATAATTCTTATCCAGTACTGCATGCATTCCAAAATTTGCCATCAAAATTAATGACTTATTTCTGATCAAGTTATATATAAACAAAACCTAACAAAAACAAATAACACCCAATTTGAACACTAAAGCATGCAATATATATATATATATATATATATAATAAGAATAATTACAAAGTAGGCCATTATATATACGTACCTTCAATTCCTCCCACTCTCCAATATTGAATTAGCTTACACTAGACTCGCTTTCGTTCAGGACATGAGGTCGAGAATTAAAGTAAACCATGGGAGCACGAGGCTCTATGTTGAACCTCCTGCAAAAGGGAGCCCATTTTTCTGCAAATTCATATGCTTTGAGCACGGCGTAAAAGTTTAGGGGAGAACCCCCGTCGTCTGAGACGTAGCAACATATCTTCTCAAAGGGATAATCCACTGATAAGACTGGTAAAATAGTATTCACAAGAATAAGCGGCGGCTCCTTCCATGGATCCACGTTAGTGATAAAAATATCCACAGGAGGCAGGTTTGCATAACCATAACTGCATTAAATCAAGTATATTATATTTATACAGTACACTCTGATCAGAAAATTCTCTTCAAAGTTCAAACAACAATTTTGTTCTGAGCACATACATAATAAAGAAAGAAATTGATGAATATTGCATTGCATTACCTTCGACAAAGCCTTTCAGGATCAGTGTATCGAACTGTGAAAAAGCAGGTCATAATCTGATTTTGAACCCAAAGATAAGCAAAGAAAAGTTCGCAGAAAAGCGCCACAAACTCTAATGCATTGGCAGCCTTCCAGTCCGTTCCGAACAATCTGTGGTAAAAGAAATAAACTATACAGCTCAAATAAAACAGGGTTTTTAAGTTATTGTATCAATTTACATTTATTGTAGAAGTATCGGTGTAGGATTTTGGCGATGCCTAGGGTGCTCGAGCATCATTCACGCGCAATTTCACCCGGTAGGTTTGGAAAAAGTTTCAACACATCCTGCACGACCTTATGCAAGAGTTCGAGTTCCCTGTATTCATATCCAGAGGGTAACAATATTAGTGAGAGCAACATTATTAGTGAGAGCAGCCTACCTAATTTAGCATGCACCTACTAATCCAACAGACTAAATGATTCTCACCCATTAAATGCCTTCCGCTCCAGTCCGCTAATCTTTGCAACATGAGCAAGAGCATCTCTCCACTGGTGAATCTTTTGTTGTGTTATTGCTGCGTTTCTTCATGCTCACCCATTAAATGCCTTCAGCTCCAGTCCGCTAATCTTTGCAACATGAGCAAGAGCGTCTCTCCACTGCTGAATTCTTTTGCTGTCGTAGTGTTGCGTTTCTTCATGTGCACATGGGGTTAAACCCTCACGCTATTCATTCTTGAGTGCAGCCTTACCTTCATCAGAAAAACAAAGAAGGGGCTCAGTCGCTTCATCAGAAACTAAATCCGCTGCCACGAGTTCAAAGTGTTCTTAATAGAACGATACAGGTGTAGGACATGCACAAAGAAACGTGGCAGGCGAGTCCAAATCCTTTACCTTTCAAAGAAGTATACAAAATATTTTAGCTTTTTTTTATACAGGCGAAACTAAATTTTTTATCCTAAGTTTTTAGAAAAGCCAGAGGTAGAAACATAAACTTTGGATACAAATATATTGAGCAGAAAATTTTGTTTGAAACATTGGCTTAAACTTAATATGTACAAATATATTGAGTAGAAAATTTTATTTGAAACATTGGCTTAAACTTAATATGTACCAGAAATTTTACTCGGTCAAAGCAAATTAATAACTAGTCAACGATCTATCTATGGCTAATAGTCCCAAGAGGGACTAATAATAATTAACATAAAGTTGAGGTGAACATGATGGACTATGCATGAATGGTTTGATCACCCTATTATTGGAATGCCATATGTACACAGTAGTGATTTAACATATAAATTAATCAATTCTATAGAGTGAACGATCTTCTTATGCATGAAGACTCCAACAATTAAAATATCCAATGAAACTCGGTAATGAAACTTAGGTAGTATTTCATTAAATGGTTGAACCTAACCTTCCTTCTTCCAAAGCTCGTCAGAGATTATTTATTTATTATCATTTGATATTTTATAGTCTCACAAAGTCAATATATATTTTCTACATGTAAAATAATAAATTCACAAAAATCTAATAAATGTCCATGTAGTGATCAAATAAATGCCATATCAGTGATTTAGAACATGATCCAGAGAACATTAGGTTGAGAAAATTATATCATTGGTTTCTGAATTAACTCAGATGAAAATTCTCCCATGTCTTCAAATCTTTCTTCGATTGTTATACTGATCCTATTAGGCATTGAAATTGAAATCAGATGATCTCTGCCAACAGTACCTGAAATAAACTGAAATATGAAACTAAAAATTTGAAGTCGGAACGACAAGGAGGCACAGGCAGGAAGGCAGACAAATGTATTCAAACTTTTGGTAAATCATCGCCCCAATGCTTCATGCAACCGTTGCTGAAAGAACAAGTTCCTATAAAATGATTCTTTTATTACAAAATCCTCTTTCAGAAACTTAAAGATATATCTATAACTTGAATTAATTATCATTGCCAAATGAGGCTTTAAAAAGAAGCGATGAAAAGAAGGTACATCCTTTGAATTTTCAACACTTTGACAAGTTTATTGGTAAATGGAAATTGAGATTTAGGGCGTTAAAACAGGACCAGCGAACACAAAATTAATGTTAATTACAAAAAATTTAGTTTAACAAATTCCTTTTTTAAATTGAAATGGCTTTATAATTAAAGCTATTATAGAGTTACCATGTGCACGATTATTCCAACATGTAAGGTATAAATATTGTTTGAGATAAAATGCAATATAAATAGTTATTCTAATAAAATGATAGTTAATTTGTTGTATGTCAATTAATAAATCTCATATTTAGTGAAAGAAATATATTTTTTTGAAAAAAAACATATTTTCAATTGCATATATAATAACTTATTAGAAAAATATTACCACTCAAATCGGTATTTTAATATAGTATCCTAGATAAAATAAATCTGTCTCTTCACAGAAACCAGTTGTACATTAGATTTCAATAAAACTAAGTTTATTGAATAGAATTTTTAAATTTATTATATTCAATGTATTTATTGCTTTAGATTTTATGGTTTCCATAAATTTTGTTAAATGGATTTTTAATTTAATTGATAGAATTTTTTAATGGTTGTTTATTACCATCTTATATGTATAATGGGATAATTCAAAATTGGCTATAATTTTTTATAAGGTAGATTTATAAAATTGTATATAAAATATGTTTTTTTTATAAATGTGTTGAATTGAATTTATTGATTGATTATAATCTACTAATAAAATTTATATAATATATTTTGATTTATTTAGATTTTATCAGTGATTTTGTATATATTGAATAGATTTTTATTTTATTTTTATGCAAGTAATAGATTTTTAAGCCTTTTTTCAATATTTTTTTTATGGATTGAATCTTTTTTATTTTTATTTAGTGAATAAATTCAATGCATTGAATAGATTTTAGGCATTGAATGGAAATAATGCATTGAAGATATTTTAATCAATAATTCTAATGCATTCATTATATGCAATTTATTCAAGCATTGAAATTTATTGAAAACATTGATTGCAAGGGACTGAATAAAATCAAATTTGCAACTAATGTATTCAATAAATGTTATGTGCTTTCAATAGATTTCAATAAATCCATGTAATACATTGAATGCATGAATAAATTGTTTAGATTGAACGTTGAACAATGTAAGTTGGGTGAGCATCTTAGTGTTAATTTTTAAGTGATGATTTGTGTACAATTTTATTTTTCAAACCATTAATTAATGATGAGACAAATTAGTTTATTTTCATTTTAAGGTTTTAGAATGAGTTGCACCCTTCTTCCCCACCAATTTCACTACCCAAATTCAATAATATTTTTTTTTATAAACTACCTTAATTTTAATTATATTTAGGTTTAATTTAAAATATATTTAATTAAATATAATATTAATATATTAAAAAAATATTTAAAATAGAAAATTGAGAAACAATTATTTTTATGCAAATTGAGGAATAAAAGTTTTTCCTACATATAAACTTCTTTTTTTTTATATGGATGGAGTGTCTAACATTGAATAGATATTTATTTATTTTAATTATGCACATCTATTTAAATTTAAATGAACCAAATTTTATTGGAATCTAATGCACTAAAATCTATTGCAATCTATTGAAATACACTTAATCTATGCAATTTATTGTTGCATTCAAATCTATTGAAAACATTGATTGCAATCAATTGAATAAAATCAAATTTGTAATTAATGCATTCAACAGATTTTAAATGCATTCAATAGATTTGAATTCATCAATAGATTATATAGACTAAATACATTAGATTGCAATAGAATTAGGTTCAATGAATAGAATTTTTAGATTTATTACATTCAATGTATTTAATGCATTAGGATTTATGGC
>APFE031091155.1:0-75946 GCA_000404065.3 Pinus taeda | reverse complement strand
TTTAGATTTTATCAATAATTTTTTATGCATTCAATAGATTTTTTTTTAGCAATAGAATAAATTTTATGCATTGAATAGATGCTTATTTTATTTTTATGGAATCAATATTTTTTCAAGTATTTTATCAATTCTTTTAAAGCACTGAATAAATTTAATGCACCGAATAAATTTTATTTTAATCAATACATTTTTATGTATTCAATATATTTTAATCAATAAATCTAATGCATTCAATCTATTCTATTGGTGAAATGCTTTTAACATCTTCAGTAATATTTTCAAATTGGACATATGACATGTTAATAGTGTGGATATTACCTATTTTGAAATTCAAAAATAGTTGAAAATTCTTGAGACAATGTTATAGATAGTAGGGGAAAAAAATGTTTTATTACACACTATAAGTATTCATATAATGAAACCTTATTGTTAAACTAACCATTCAATACACCACACGGTTTAACAAAAGTGTCATCTATGTACTAGATTTATGTAAAATATTTTTTATATATTTTAAATAATAATATATTTAAATGTATACTATATAAAATTTTTTATTTAATCCAAAAATTAGAACAATTCAAGAATTAGAACAAAAAGAAAGGGCATAGAAAAGCATTTCGAATTTAGTTTATTTAGATTTGGTTCATTTTCATTTGATATTAAATATTCATATATTAAGATTTTTGTCATTTCGATTTAAATAAATAAATTGACAATCCATGTAAAATTTGTGTTAATAATAAATTATGTTAGTTTCTTACTAATTCAATTTATTGTATTCAATATAAAATCTGTAGAATATATTAAACATCAATATACCAATATCGTTTTTATATTAATATAAAAATCAATCTCTTTAATGTAATAATATTAATATTTTATTTTTAAACCGTCATTATTATTATAAAATTAGATTGTCAGGTTAAACATAGAACCTATGCAAAATATTTTTCATCTATACATTAATGTGAATATTTTTTGTGTAAATATTTTTAATAAAATTAACTTATATTTTAGGTATAGTTAAGTGGTTTTAGGATAAAAAATTCATAATTTTATAAGCAATTGGGTCCATGTAGAATGTGTAATTTATATACTAGAGGTTTCAGTTTAATATTTTTAACATCAAAAAAAAAATGGTTTAATGTTAATATTTATATTGAAAATAAAAATTTGATATCGATATTAAAAATATATCAATAGAAACATTATAACATCAATATTAAACATATACATTAATATAAACATAATTATAGGTTTATTAACATTAATGATATTGTATTATAGAGATTAGGTTCAGAAATATGTGGAATTTTGTTCACTCTTGTAATAATGTTCTGATTGCTCATTTAATTTTATACAATGTGTATATGTGAAGTTTTCCTATATGTGTAGATGTTAAATTATGTATTTATGTTACTTTTAATTTTATTCAACAATAAATTGTTTTGTTGATGTCAAACATTTTTTTTTTCATGTTAGGTGATTTCATTG
Organism: Pinus taeda; assembly: GCA_000404065.3. Lineage (NCBI taxonomy): Eukaryota > Viridiplantae > Streptophyta > Pinopsida > Pinales > Pinaceae > Pinus > Pinus taeda. Next base: position 74,449 of record APFE031091155.1, on the reverse strand, counting down.
TTTGATCATGGATCAAGCTATTTGGAGTTGTCTTCCATTTGAAATTCTTGAAATTATCTTCCTCTAGCTCCCTTTCTAGGTTGTGATGATGATCCAGGTGGATATTGGTAGCCACCCACCTATTCCACTTGGACCCTCACCACTGTTCTTTTATTTTTTTCCATTTTCCTTAATTGTAGCACAATTTATTATTTTGGCAGTTTTTGAGGTCCTAAACTTCGAGTGCCATTTTGAGGCCTTAAACAACACTTTTTTGGAAACATTAATTTAGATTTTTTAAAGAAGACACAATTTTAGTTGTGGTCCTCAGAGAGATCTTTCCAACAAGGTATCATGCATGTGAAACAGAGATAATATGACCAAGTTACGACGTTAGAAAGTTGGTTGCCAAACTAATCCCAACGAGGCCCATAAAGGTTTGGTGTTAGATCTCCTCATGTTAGGGTTTTTGTTGTTTAGGGTTTTCTATTTATGTTCAATAATAAAAAGGCCCTTGAGCATCATTATAACTTAGTTCATAGGCATGTAGTCACCACTTCTCTTTTAAGAGATAAACTACCATTACTTGATCTAGTCTCATTTCTTTTCTATTTGTAAGCATATTTTATTATTTGATATTAATGAAAGGAAGTGTTATTTCTATTGCGTCTCTATATTTATGGTTATATCTGTAATTTGTTGTGTTTCTATTTAAATTCAGATTAGATCAAGTTTAGCATTGCTTGTAAGAAATGAAAAAATGTTTTGCAAAACCCTTCTTTCTTATAGCATTGCAAGCATGTCTCTGCAAACAAATTTGGATTTATGGTTCCTTTCCTCAATAATGAAGACAAATATTTTTATGTTTAATACCTTAATTAGAATGGATACATATTTCATTTTCATTTGTGATTCATAGATTCAAGATACAGAGTAGAGTTTATTGTTGGGCCAATGGTGGTTTTATGCTTGCCAATAGAATGATCCCATACACACAACTATTTTGTAATGAATCCATTTACAAAGGCATTTAAAAACATAGGGCCAATATAAATTGGAGACTAGGGATTCTTCTCATTATTGGAAAATGTAAGCAACAAAAAATATGACTGGTTGGTTGTAAAACATATGTATGATATAATGAAGACTAAATTTTATGTTTGCAGTAGTATCGATAAGGTTTGGTAAAGGGGCAATCTTACTTTTGCTGGCACTTCACCCTTTAAGATTGGAGTGTTTTATAAAAGTAAATTTTTTTGGCTCTATCAGGAGAAGGAGTATGAAGATTATCCTTAATATGGTTATACAATCTATTGGTTTGATGTAAAACAAAATAAACAGGGTTTTTGATTTGTTCCAATCACTGACATATGGTGTATCTTGTTAGCAATATACATGGATGAGTTGACATGCCTTGTAAATGATGCCTCCACTTATGTATGGTTAATTGAAGAATTAGATAATTTCCAATTTGGTCATCCATGCATTGAATGAATAATTAACTACTTTGAGGATGATTAGGGTTTTAGATGGAAGTTGTTGGAAGAAATTTCTATAGATATAAATAGAAAATATCCTAATTATCTTCCATTTCAAACAATCCATGGTGTGGTTCTTATGTGCAACTGCAGTGAAGTTCCTTTCCTATTATATGACATGATGAATGGCATATGTTTTCCAATAGATATTGATAATTCAACTAATAAACAAATATTTGGGTTTTGGTACCCAGTGCTAGAGGATTGCAATGATTTGGTTGAGTATGGAAATGTTTTTGCAATTTCTCCCTATATGGATTCTGTTGATGAGATTCCAACGTTAGATATGGATATGGATTCTTAGGCTATTAGTATTCTTAGGAGTTCCTATAAATATTTTCATTTTATATACTCTCAATAGTTGTGGAAAATATTTCTATTTTTTGGCTCTACACATACATTAGGTCTTTGTGGAAATACATTAAAATTACGATTGTATCAATCTTTATGTTTGAAGATATTTCAAATTGTTTCCCTAAAATTTTATTAATTACATATAAATGTGTTTGGATGCTATGAATTTTTGTTTTTCTGTATAATTATAATTGCTACGATTTATGTTATACATGTTATTTGTATTGGTTTTTCTCATTGATTCTAAATCAATATTATATATTTATGTACATTTTAATATTTGTGTTTATATTTTGATAGTATATAGTTCCAAATGTTTATATATACTCCCAAGTAATATAATTCTGATAGTATTGTGTCTGAATTGTATGAGATCTATTTTGATTCTAATATGATACATGAAAATTTAGACTTTTTGTTTAAGCCATTTGGAAAAAATCATTTCATTTTTATCCATTTCGGAAAATTAATTATTTTTTAGCCATTTGGAAAAAGCCTTATACATTTTGATAAGTTTATATGTTTGGAAAAAAAAACGTATACACTTTTTATGTTTTTTTCATGATTGCAAAAAAAAAAATTTGTGCCTTTTCCATTCTTTTGTGTTTTTATATATTAGATATATGTTATGTTCCATGTTTACTGTTCCATAATGAATATTTTAGTATTCATTGTAGACATGTCATCTTAAGGCATAAGTAAACATACAAGAAAATGAAATTTGCCACCAACATCACGTGACAGGTCTACTGAAAGTCATTGTTTATGATATCAACAAAATAAGGATGCCATAATTGAGCATAGAAAAGCTACATATAATAGAAGAACGCATGAAGGCACTCTTTAAAATTATTCTATACTTCCTTGTAAGTGTTATATGTTATTTTTATCTACAGATAAACACATTTTCCCTAAGTGGGTAGCTACAATTAAAACAACATAAATAAAGTAGTTTAACCTTTTCCTATAGTAGATAGATGAGATGAAGGAACTTACTTGTAGCCTTTTCCTTCCTTGACCTCCTTTGAATTTCTCTCATCACTCCCACTTAAATTGAATCCGCTCAATTGGTACCTGTGTCAACAGAAGCATAAATAACAATGATCAAAGCATACATGATCTATCTACTATAAACCAATGGAATCGACAACATTGAAACACATAATCATCATAGATATGAACAAGAATATGAGAAAAGGAATAAACAAATTTATTAATGTAGAAGGAAGAGTTTCACTCAATATCGTTCAATCTCGTGTCACTCATCTAGCTTCAGCCCAACCCTTGTCACACCAAAAGCACACCATCCAACAACATAACATAACTTGAAATGAACTCAAATCTCAAAGCAACAGTATTTCCTTACCATCTTCAAGTTCTAGTTCCCTCATCACTATGATGAGTGGTCAATTTATAGGTAAATGGAGGTGGTTTTGTCATAAATTGGTTATTAAATGGCCTTCCAAAAATGGATTTATTTTCCATGGAGCAAGGGATGAGGGGATATAAGGTTAATTGATCCATAGACTATCCAAACTTGAGCTCATAGAATGGGATAAAAGATGGTATCCTTCCAGAATTATCTAGAATCAAGCAATATTTCTAGAACCCTATGCAAATTTCACTTATTCTCACCGAGCATAGCAGTAAGTGGGCCTAAGTGCACTAAAGTGCATGCCTGAATGGGCCTAGTTGCTATGCAGCACAGTTACTCGTAACCAAAGCTACACTAGTGTCCCAAGGAGACATTTCAATGAGGTTTCAAGCTAGGAAACTTTCATAGATGGAAACACTCAATTTGATGACTTATCTAGGGCATGTAACAACTGAATTAGGGTTTTTATGAGCCCTAATTGCACTGATCTGAATCTCGAGAGTGATGTACCCAAATAGACCTATAATAGTTGTGCCCTAAAGCATGAAGTTGAAAATTATAATGTCGAGTGATATGCTTTATGATGTGATGAGGAGGAGTTGAAGAAGATGGTGACCTGCATCAATTACAATACATAATATCATGATATCTTCGAAATTTTCATGAATTTTTGAGGGAAGGCATACCCATACTACACATATAAACTTTTCATTACATGTACATAAATCAGGTAGTCATCTATAGATATAGACCCATGATAGGATGACCATCTGTGTAAAGCCATCTTACAGATGATTTAATACTCTCCTAAATTCGAAGCCCAAATTAATGAAACTAGATATGTGGTCTTCTATCTCATCCAATCGTTTGCTCAAGTATGATTTTAACCATGTGAAAATGTGATCTAAAATTGAACATGGGAATAGACCATCTGATTATGAGCCAATGTTGTAAGTTATTAACAGGCGCGAGAGAGATCATTAATAACGATAATGATTCTTAAGGTACTACTGTACATTATTCATGGTGTGAATATATGTTTTGGTGTCGAACACCATACAAAGTATTTCGGTCGAAGGCCAATAATGTCAACTTGTCACCAGAAGTGAGAAACTTGCCATTGATGTATGGAATTCCCAAGGTACTGGAAGGGTGTTTCTAAGTCAACTCTTGGATAATGTGTTGATGTTGACAAGAAGGAATTCATCGCAGGAGGGCCTTTATGTAGCCCCCATTAATGACACAAAATGAGTGTAATGATTTTGAAGACAAAATATGACTGGAAACATAAGGTTCAGGAATGGATGTGATGAAAATGAAGGTTTATGAGTATTCCAAAGGATGAAGTTTACTCAGTGACTTCTCTTGAACATGTCAGCGACACTTAATGAATTGGTGGCATTGACCAAAAACCAAAGTGATGTATGGTGTGATGGACCATAGGTATGATAACCATCAAGCATATAACCCAACCCAAATAGTCACAGAGATGAAGTGAAAGTGTCATGTTCAAGAGCGACGTACTACCATAAAGTGATTTATCCCTTTTCCCGTTTTCCTAATCATTGTCGACCAATACCTCTTTATTTTTTAACAAGCTTGAGGAGGATAACATATGCTTGTAGTATAATTCCACCCTTCAGGTGAATCCATCACTATGTGATGTTTTAACGAGTCTAGTGAAGGTGAAACTTGGTCTTGTCATGATGGACAAGTCTATCGCTGTTTGATGTTTTAACAAGTTTAACGAAAATGAGAACTTGGTCCTTTTCATGTTTAGAGAGTTTGAAAAGGGACAAAAAGAAAACTTGACAAGTTCTTTTCATAAATTTGTCTCTCAAGTCCAAAAAAGCGTAAATAATACAAGAGAGAACCTATTAACCATGTTCAATCAATGTGTTCCTTTTTCATAAGTAATCTATCTTAGTCCGGAAAAGGTTTAAACTTATATTGAGTAGATGTCATTTCCAATCCGTTTATGAGCTGAAAAGGACAAGTGGTTGACGATGTTTTCTTATTTAAAGAGTCAGAAAAGAGCTTAAAGAGGACTCCACTTAGAGGAATGAGTGGTGTCTTCGATGGAAATTGGTTCTGGTGATGTTGGAACTTCTCAAAACATGTTGATTGATGTGAAGAGGTTGGCTAATAAGACCACCCATTGCAACTATTCCTTAAAAAGGGTAAAACAACCAAGTGAAAGCGAATGATCAGCCAAGCAGATAGTGACAATGGAAGGAGAAAAAATAAGGCTCCTCTGATGGAAGAGGTTGATAGAATGGAATTCATGAGGGTTAAAATGGAGATGGGTTCATTTTTACACAAGCTTTAACCATACAAAACTATGCTTGGATCCAGTTTCATGTTTACACAAGCCTGAAATGAAAAACTATGCTTGGATTCAGTTTCATGTTTACACAAGCATCAAATTAAGAACTATGCTTGAGATTGGTTTACATGCACCCTACATGATGACTCGATTCTAGATGCAAACCCCCCAAGCTTCATTGTGTTCACCTAAGTAGACTACTCATGGCTATGAGGTGGATGAAATGAAGGTTCATATGAGATCTAATCAAAGACTCGAATTCAAACTTTACTCTGGGGGACCTTCTTTCGTTTTTCAACGAACTTGACAGAAGACAAGGAACTCTGCTTAGATTCCTTGTTTCATTTTTCAATGAGCTTGACATAAGACACAGAACTATGCTCTGGGAGTTGTTTCATTTTTAATGAGGTTGACATAGTAAAAGAACTATCCTTATATTCCAGGTTTCATTTTTTAACGATCTTGACAGAAGACAAGGAACTATTCTCATGTTCCTCGTTCATGACCCATAAGAGGTCATGACTTCCAAGAGGTTCTCATCAGATCGGAGAACAATGTTCTGGAAGGGATATGTAGCAAGTAATCAATTAGAGAGATCTGGTTCCCATTCCCCCAGTACATAATGCACAACATCATGGAATTTATCATTAGTCAATGTAGGCATGGAATGGGTTTCCACATCATTGACCAGTGGCGAGGAAGATACCATTGGGAAAAAAGGAACATTTAGGGAAGATGGTTGACTCAAAGCCATATTTGGATCGAGAAATGAAAGATGGTCAACAGTGACAATTTTTCCTTCATGCAAGAAGCACATCACTCAAAAGAGTGTTCAAACAATAGCTCACATGTCATAAACATAGTCACACCCAAGAAGTAAATTGTAATCTAAAGGGCCTGAGACTACCATCACATTGAGATAAACAATGTTTCCTCCCAATGTAATAGGAAACTGATGAAGGATCCCTAATGGTTGACTAGTTCCTCTATTAAAAGCCAATACATTCTTGGTAATAGGCACAAGTGGTGGTGAACAGAGTGCTTCCTAAGCAGTGGAGGAAAGGGCACTCATAGATGCACCTTCATCTATAATAGTGCCACATACAATTATATTATAAACTTGTGCCATGATTTGGAAAGGAACATAAGAAGAAAGACAACATCTTGCCAGTTGATTCCAATCAAAGGAAGTTACTAGACTACTTGGAGGGGGTACCGTAAGAATGAGAGAATTAACCCCTTGAGTTATTAGAACCGGATGATTTTTCTCTGGTCTTGATTGAATAAGAGGGTTGCCTCCAAGCTCATTGGAATCTAAAGAAATGAAAAGAAACCGAGTGGTATCATATTCACTCTCTATGAGACAGGTATGATTAACTAAAGGTGAAATCAGGTCAATTGTTTTCTTAGCCTATGATTGCTCAGGTATAGACTCATGAGATTCACATTCAGAGAGAGTGGGTTTGGCCGATGGTTGATTCGGGTCAGTCACTTCATCAAGTAGTGAAGGATTAAGGGAGAATCTCATGTAACCAGATGGAAGTCATTACAGAGAAACATGATGGTTATAATCCAAAACTTTTTGGGCTTCATCCAGATATAGACAAAGGTGAATGGGATGATTCCCTTCACATAACCTATAGTGAAACTTAACTTTACCCTTCTTTCCATGAACTTTACTACCACGAGATGATGGTGTGTCACAAACATGATCTCTAGAATTGACGGCACATGATGATGCGAAAAAGAAGACCATTCTTCTAAGATCTAAGGAATACTAGAACAATTTCGAAGAATATGGTCTCTCATATAAAGTTTTCAAGGATATCAAAGTTTGTGAGGCTTGTTGAATAGTATCTCATCAGAAATTTCATTCGAAGTAATGGTTGCTTGGTTGCCCCATGCTAAATTTTCTTCTTCTTCTTCTTCTCTTCTTCTTGTTCTTATTCTTCCCTTTCTTATTCTTCTTAGCCACCTAGTTACTAGTGTCAATACTTTCACCAGGCAAAGAGGAAGAAGCGGAGGAAGAAACAACCGACGAAGAAGGTAAAGGGTCAACTTCAGGATCAACTGGTGGTTGATCTTTCCCAGTTGTAGGAATATTTGGCTGTGGAGCCAAGGATGTTTAGAAAAACCACACTAGCAAGCCAATGGTAAGTCCTGGAAGGGACAGTGTAGCCATATAAGGAGCACTAATATTTCCTTAAGGAGGAAAAGGACTAGTATTCCCATCAAAAGGAATTCCTTGATTAGTGGAATCTGGATGTGTTGCTATATGTCTCAACCTAATATCAACTAAGGAGTGATGTGGAAGACGTTATCCATGGTCAATTAATTTTATTTTAATGAAAATATCATAACCAAACAAAAGAGGGATAATCTAGGCAAAAGGATTACCATGTAACTGTGAACTGCAATATACTGCCTTAGTAAACCAAGGACTTAACATACATGCAAGAAATCTCTGCGAATATTGTGTTCAGTGGATCACAGTGTACATGGCGGCCAACTCGGTTACCTATGGATGGATAGAAACCTAATGTAGTCCTCCCATATATACTCGAAAGTACATGGAGGCCCAATTCATGTTAGTACTGTCTAATGTGAAACCACATAGTGAGAACATTCCTTTATACTTTTCGTACTATAACACAGCCCTATATACCCGAAAGTACGTGGATGAGCTACGATATACTTACATACGTGAAATGAGGTATCACACTCAAAATGTATAATAGACAATTAGCGACAACTGCTATGTTTAACGATGCTAGAAATGTTATGTGTTAAGTTACAACGCTCCATTAGTTTAATTGAGATAACTTTTAAGTTGATCTTGTTTAAGAGTTTGTCTTTCAAGTTCACCACGTGATGTTTTTGAAATTCCTAGAATGAAACTATTATGAGAAAATTTCTTTTCATTTGATTTGAACAATGAAAACCTTAACTAAAAGTGATAGAGTAATCAAAATATTTAATCAAAGAGCATAGAGCACATCTAATGCAACTTTCCCTATATTATTCCTATAAGCACACACAAACCTCTAGATGCATAATGCATGTTTTTATTTCCATTTCCTTTAATGTTTGGATGAAAAAAAGGAAACTAAATTCACATACAATCAATCAATTATTTTCATAAGAAATGAAGACTTTACGATAGTTTCTTTTTCAAAGAAATGAAGACTTCACGACACTTATTTTTCAAGAAAGACTAATCAACATAAGCTAACTTTGACAATTAATTGATAATGATAAGTAAATCATTTAAGAAACAATAAACAATCAAGGTCAAAGTAGGGCTAAGAGAAGAAATAGAAACTGATTTCAAAACCATAGAAAACATTCATCTTTTAGTAAACAAAATTAGAAGTAAATTTGGAAAAAACCAATCCGAAGGTGGGTTTTTAGCCTAAGAGGGATCAGTGCAACCCAAAGTGGGAGACAGTTGGCTTTATTGCACTGTGTCTAAGCCAAGGGTGAACTGCAGTGCTCTATTCCCTGACCAAGGGTACTCTGGTACCAACACATTCCTAGAATAGGCATTCTAGTGCAAATTACGACCAAAATGGCTTCAAAATGACTAAGATAAGATCAATGAAGTCAAGTAAAGTTTACTAGGATGTAATATGATGAGGATAAAATGCCAGGAATGACATTCATTCCCCATTATTGTCACTAATTTGTGATATGGAATTTGTATCTATGGATAAGCACCTTTTCCCTAAGCAGGTAGCTACACTTAGAACAACAAAAAGAAAGTAGTTTAACCTTTTCCTATAGTAGAAAATTCGCTTCCTTGACCTCCTTTGAATTTCTCCCATTGCTCCTACTTGAATTGAATCCACTCAATTGGAACCTATGTAAAAAAAAATAGAAACGGCAATGATCAAAGCATACATGATCTATCTATTATAAACCAATGGAATCGAAAAAATTGAAACACATAATCATCATAGATATGAAAAAGAATATAAGAAAAGGAATAAAAAACTTTATTAATGTAGAAGGAAGAGACTCGCCCAATACAGTTTGATCCCGTGTCACTCGTCCAACTTCATTCCAACCCTCGTCACACCAAAAGCACACCAATCTAGTAGCATAACATTACTTGACATGAACTTAAATCTCAAACCAACAATATTTCCCTACCATCTTCAAATTCTAGCCCCTCGATCACTATGATGAGTGGTCAATTTATAGGGAAATGGAGGTGGTTTTGTCATAAATTGGGTATTGAATGGCCATTGGAGTTAGATTCCATGGAGCAAGGGATGAGAGGATAGGAGGCTAATTGATCCATAGCCTATCCAAATTTGAGTTCATAGGATGGGATAAGAGTTGCGATCCTTCTAGAATTATTTAGAATCAAGGAAAACCCTATTCAAATTTCGCTCATTCTCACCCACCGTAGCTGTAAGTGGGCCTGAGTGCACTAAAGTGTGGGCATGAATGGGCCTACCTACTATGCAGCCTAGTTATCTCTGACCAAGGCTGCGCTAGTGTCCCAAGGAGGCATTTCAACAAGGTTTCAGGCTAGGAAAATTTCATGGATCGAAGCACTCAATTTGATGAATTGTATAGGGCATGTAACAAATGAATTAGGGTTTGATGAGCCCTAATTTTATTGATCTAAATGTCAGGAGTGATGTGCCCAAATATACTTATAATAGTAAGTATCATACTATGGATGATATAATGGAAAGAAAACTTCCTACTGATAGTTCATTATCAGAATATACTCCTCGTCGGCATAATTTTGTTGTTTTATGTTCTCTTGAAAATGTTCATAATATTCGGTAAAATATTGCAATTGGGAATAACATCATATCGATAATATGGATGAAAATGTCCCCTAACCCTTTCATGATTGCAATTGCATTTTTGACCAAGGCCAAAGGTTGGAAAACATCCATGGTGGAGGTAATGATGACGTTCTATGTGACGATTTGGATGATATTTTAATTGGCCATTTGTTTGATAATTTGGAGCCAGTTGCTCGAAACCTTGATCTTCCAATCCCCTTGTCAAAGTAATGTGGTCCCACCAAGAGAATCAGTCATCCCTGATAGCATTTCTCGTTGAACAATGGACGTAATGCAATGATATTTTTATTTTTGCTGCAATAGTGGCTATTTTATTGCATTCCTCTATTTACAAACATTTCTTTACTAAACTTATAAGCTCTTTTATTCTATTAGAATAGAATACAACTCGTTTTAATAGAGGTCTAGAAATTAATTCCCAAAGTGTTCCATCTACTAATTTAGAAAGTGAAGATGAAGCATGTCATAACCTTCCTGTCCATTCTCCTCGATGATCAAATTTTGAAACTAATGTAAATTTTCAATGTCTTTGATTTTCTTTTCATTTTTTGAATTTCTAGTTTGTTGGACATTGAATTTTATGGCATATTTTATCTTCCTAAAATAGGACACAACTCGTCTCAATAGAGGAATACAAATTAACTTCGTAGATGTTCCATCTACTGATGTTAGAAGTCAAGAGGAACCATCTCATAGTGTTCATCCACATCGCCAAACATATGTAAAGGTTCGGTGCATTTGATATTTTTCTCATTTTTTTAATCACAGTTAGTTGGACATTGTATTTTATAACCTTTTATGGAAAAAATGATTTCATCTGATTAGGTTGGAGAATTGGAATCCAAAACATCCAATTGTAAAACTAATGTAGATGTTCAATGTATTTGATTTGTTTTCCATTTTTGAATCTTTATTTGTTGGAAATTTATTTTTATAATGTATTTTATTTTGTTGCAACAAGAAAGAACTCATTTGAATAGAGGCATATAAACTAACTCCCGAAATGTTCCATCCACTCATGTTAGAAGTGAAGCAAAGCCATCTCATAACCCTCATCCACATTGAGAAACAAATGTAAATTTTGAATGCATTTTATTATTTTCCCATTTTTTTCATTTATAATTAGTTGGAAATTAAATTTTAAAATATTTTATGACAAAGTGACCTTTACATATTATTAGGTTTGTGAAATGCATACCATAAATTTAGAAAGGCCCTATCATAGATCCATTCCATGTGCTTCAAATTTTGGAGTTGAATCTCATGTTCCTGAAAACAAAGTACATATTTTACTCTTCCAAATGGTTCTCAACATGGTTCAGCTAATAGAGATCATATTCACTTTGATTAGAACATGATTGTAGTGCATAAAATATTTTGAGAAAAGATAGATATCTTATTAATTGTCCAAATGTGCCACATTTGCCAAGAAACATCTCTTGAAATCCAGGTTTTGAGACATTCTGAAGGACCTGTTCGCAAATGATTTAAAAATGAAAGAGGTTCCCATCATTTTTGTTGATATAATAACATGGATCCTAGTGAGAAACCTCATATTTTAAGAGTTCTTACTCAAGTTGAAGAAATTCTAATAGAATGTGTGAATCATATTTTGCAACTGACACATGCTTGAGGTGGGAAATATAGGTATAGCGGTCATAGAATTAGCTTTCCTCAAGATATTTCTACAATTGTACAAATTCCTCCCTCACATGTTGAAGATATTGACTTTCTAATTATTAGGAGACATGTTACTGTTAGGAGCTCATTTTGTCTCTTTCTGACTATACATTTTGTTATAATGTCACCATTTTCAACCCATATTTGAAAGTCCTTGTTAATGTTTTGACTCAATTAATCCGAAGCTATGCAATGATTCTTCTAATCACTATACGTTTAATTATTTAACATATAATCATGCTATCTTCATAGTTAATCTTTGAATTGTTAGTTGGTGAAACAGTTAAAGAATGATGTGCAGTCCACGTTGTTGAAACTGCCCGGAATTTGCAAGACTATTTTTGCAGTTGCTGAAACAGCAAGAACGACACGCAAATCTCAAAGCTGAAACAGTTGAGATTTACATTCCAAATTTGACAGAAACAGATGAACTAGATCAATCACCGAGGAATCTGTTACGTTGGATGTAACGTCCATGATCTAAAGACACTATTGCTGTAACAACATTTTGTTGACGGGAAACTAATTTCCCTATTTTTGTATAATGGGTTAAACAAAATTTTGCAATGTAAATATTTTGTAATAGATGTCTCCTCTTTATAAAGGGGAGACATCTACATTAGAAGGGGGATGAACAGACTGTGAAAAAGGCTGAGTTGAAGAGACAGGACTAGAATATTTTCTTTCTGTAACATGAAATATTGATGGATGAATAAAACTCTTGTTCTGAACATCTTTTTCTAGTTCTCGTCTCCTGGGCAATCTTGTGAGAAGGGCAGGGCCCACCTTCATAACAAGATTCATCCATTATATTTCTCTGCAGTGTGTTGAGTGTGTGTTTTATTCCTACCTTGTTAACAAGTACTGTTCTCTGGATATTGTTTTACCTTTGCTAAAACTTTGTTCCTTTCCTGATCGATTGTTGCATTGGTTAAAGTTATTTCATGAGTGTCTCACTGGTGATTAAGTTTACAGAGTGAATCGGTGAGCTAGATAAACAGAGGCAGGTGTTGAAGGTTCTGTCCTGGGGATAGGGTCCTAATTCTCTGTTACAGCATAGCCATTGTTTTCCTTTGCAGATTTATTCCTTTATATTGAATTATTCCTTGAATGAAATTAAGCGTCTCTTAATAGATATCTGCAATAGAGTATATTTGCTCTAACACAAAGTGGAGCTTCAGTTATTAAAGCAAGGTGTGATTTGTTTGTACTACAACTTTTAGTGCTTTTAAGATTGAGTACATATAGTAGGCAGTCATCTTTCAAATAACCAGACTTCCCTCGGTTGACAATTTATGTAGCACTTTAATGAACAATTAAAGTGACCAACATTTTGGCGTCGTTGCTAGGGAAGGTGACCATAGATTTTAAGAGCATTAATGATTTTCTTTTAGATGTACATGATGCATGAGATGATGTAGGAAAACTAATCTCACAAGTGGAAAGGGCAAAGGCAGAGGAGGAAGGAAAATTTCATTGGTGACATCATTTCAAAAGCTGAAATGTCTCAGAGGATAAGCTCTCGGAGGCCACAGACTCAACAATCTCTCCAAATGGACTACGAAATGGAGGAAGTAGTGGGACCTAAAAGGGCCGAAGAGATAGTATAACAAACCGAGGAGTCAGAGGAAGACATTGAACAACCAATAGAATATATTGAAGTTGAGGAACCAATTCAGAATATTGAAAGCCCAACAGAAAGCACTAAAGATCGGGCAAGTGAAATAGGTGAACAACCAATGGACGAAAACAATGAAGGACTCTTTGGTGGGGGACAAAGAGAAGGAAGAGGTGAGAATTCTATCTCCACTTTGGAATTCCCTATTAAGGATCTTCCCAGAGGGGCAACTCCTATGAAGAACATCCCACTCTCAGCCATACCTAATTTCCATGGTTTATCATCTGAAGACCCTGATGAATTTTTGTTTGAGTTTGATATATTGTGTAGAAGTTATGATTATGTTACTAATCCTCAAAATTTAAAGTTATTTCTAGTGACATTAAAAGGAAATGCATTAAGATGGTTCATGAGCCTAGGAGGACATGTGATCACAACATGGGAGCAGATGAAGGAGAAGTTTCTAGCCAAATACCAAGATTATTGTCAGACAAGAGAAAGAAAGGAGGAACTATTTAAGATGGTTCAGAAGGAGGACAAAAAATTAGAAGATTTCGTGGAGAGATTACAATACAATTTGCAGAGATCCGATCACCCTAATATGAGTAAGGATATTCTTAAGTCAATACTGTTGAGAGGGGTATGGGATGACTGTTTAGACATGTTGAGTATGCTTGGTGAAGGGGATATATCTAAGGAATCATATGATCAGATTGTCAACCTCTGTAAGAGATGTTCAATAGGAGCAATAAACAGACCAAAAAATAGGGATAGTACATACTCAAGAGTCCAAAAATTAGCTAGTGGAGGAGCAACAAGAGCCAAAATAGGTAATTTACTTAAAGAATTTAAAACTAAAATGTTAAGCTCTTTTGCTTCACAAATTGATACCTTGCAGGTTAAAAATAAGTAGGCAGAGGCAGAAGCTGCTTTGGCCATTTTCTACTCTAAATGCGGAGAAAAATACCCACTAAGGGAATGCCCACTGGAAAAGGTACCAATTTGCACTATTTGCAAGAAGGACCATGAGACTCAACAATGCCCTTCTTTAGTAGGAATAAAAGCAGCACTGCAACCAACTGAAGAAGAAGCTAAAACAATTTACTTGCTGACACAGAGGAGGCAATGGAAACCACGAGGACAAGGTACGAATTCTAATATGCCATTTAATCATTGGAATAATTATCCATCTTTTCAAGAATATTACCCGCCCTTAAATCAAATGAAATATCCACCCTTCAACCAAATGAACTTCCCACCCATGCAGCAAACAAACCCTCCCTTTATGGATCCTACAATGTGGAATCCCTGATCTCTGCAGCAATCTTAT
This sequence comes from Pinus taeda, assembly GCA_000404065.3. NCBI lineage: Eukaryota > Viridiplantae > Streptophyta > Pinopsida > Pinales > Pinaceae > Pinus > Pinus taeda. Next base: position 59,423 of record APFE031091155.1, on the reverse strand, counting down.
TTTAATCATTTGAACCCAAGCTCGACAGCTCAGCAAATCCCATTTCCAAACCAATTCCCTCAGTATCAACAATCTCTTTCTTTTCCATCAAATGATCCACCAAATAACCAGACAATGAGACCCCAACTGCCTGTACAACAAAACCCCAATCCTAATAATAATAATAAAGCTGTGCAAGTCATTGATATTCAGAACTAGCCTATTTTCCCTGTGCAATGTAATGACATTCATTTGCAATCTGGGAGAATAGTCGAGCCTATTATTAATGATATTACTTCTTTTGACTCTAATAAACAAGAGACAGAAAAAGATAAATCATCTGATAAGGTTGTTGAAACAGTTGAGCCGCTCTCTAATAAAACTACTGAAACAACAGAGCCGCCATTCCCTGAGCATTTAGCTCTCACTAAGACACCTAAGCCGCCTGCTTTTAACCTTCTAGGGGAATTGCAGAATCTGTATGTTAAAATTCCACTTCTGCAAGCACTTAGAGATGTACCAATTTATGTTAGAACTGTTAGAGACATTTGCATTGAGAAACCTGGAAGAAAAGCTAAAGATCCCCTTACAGTTCATGTGATGGGTGATCTAGCTACTTTAATGACAGGAAAAACCCCTCCTATAAAATATGGTGATCCTGGTCATCCTACAGTTACAATACAGGTTGGAAAAACTTTTGTTTCTAGATTTCTGATAGACTTAGGTGCTTCCATAAATATTATAACTCTTGAAACTGCATAGTTATTACAGCTGAAGAATGCAATTAGAGAGACACCAACTATTCTAGAGCTTGCTAACCATTCCACTATCAAACCATAAGGGGTTATTGAAGACCTAATAATTTCAGCTGAATCTTGGAACTACCTAGCTAACTTTGTTGTGTTACAGACTAGAACAAAGTTGGGGGGACATCCACTGGCTTTGGGGAGACCCTGGCTGGCTACGATAGATGCCTTTATCAGCTATAGATCAGGCTCAATGACAGCTTCTAATGGATCTGAAATGAAGCAGCTCACTCTCTACCCTCATGCTACACCCATGATTAACAATGATAATTCTGTATGGTTAGATTATGATGATGAGGATACTCAACCCATTTTGACCATTGGACAAGCCTTAACTTTTAAAGACACCACCGAGGATGAAGTAATTAGTAACTTTATTTCTGAACCCTCCTCGGTTACCTCTGAAACTTATGATCAGTTAACTACAATTTTGGAACCTGAAATGCAACAAAACCTTAAATTTGAAAATTTATCTCAAACATCAACTGATACTCCCTCCAAGAGTATAGCAGTGGAAATCAAACTTGGAAAAGCATTGAATATAAACCCTAACTTGACAGATGTTGAAACACAATAGTTAATGAAGTTACTTCATGAAAATAAGGAAGCATTTGCATGGGAGAACACAGATATGAAGGGGATCTCTCCTGAATTATGTACTCATCGTATCTATATCAAGGAGGGGTCTTGACTAGTTTGTCAACCCTAGCGATGAATGAACCCCAATCTAAGGGAAATTGTTAAAGAAGAACTTCAAAAATGGCTTAATGTAGGGTTTATATACCCTACATTTGATAGTGAATGGGTTTCTCCATTAGTAATAGTACCTAAGAAAAATGGGAAATAGAGAGTATGTGTAGATTACAGAGCCTTAAAAAGAGCTACTCAAAAAGATCATTTCCCCTTGCCATTAATTGATCAGGTGGTAGACAGTTTGTCAGGAAAGAGATTCTTTTCCTTTTTAGATGGTTTTGGAGGATATAACCAGATCAAAATTGCACCCCAAGACGAGGACAAGACCAATTTTACTAGTTCATGGCAGACTTTTGCCGATAAAGTTCTTCCATTTGGACTATGTAATGCTCCAATAACATTTCAAAGAGCAGTGATAGGAATTTTCTCTGATATGCTTAATGACTCTTTGGAGATATTTATGGATGACTAGCAGTATTCCAATAGAAAATGATACATGTTAGATTTATATTGATTGATGAAATGAGATTTCTAGGATCAAGGTTGTTTATGCAAATAGATGCTCGATTATGAGAAGCATTTCTAGAGAAAAATAATTTCCGTTTTGATGGCATATCAATCATCCTTATGGGTGACCTTCGCTAGCTATGTCCTATCAGAGATAAGCCTCTAAATGCAGGTAATACAACAGGGAAATTCTTGTGGAACAAATTTACCATTGTTGTGACTCTTGACACAATCTTTCGCCAACAAAGGAATAATGAGAAACAATCTTGTTTTTGTAGAGTCCTTAATAACATAAGAAATGTAGAACTTATTATTGATGATTGGGAGTTTATTATGTATGGGCTTATATGAGTGTTATGAAACCACCTTCAAGAAAGATAGAAAAAATAGATCAACACCTTATAATTCAGCCTCTTCGAGGGGCCAACCTCCTTTACATTACATAAATGAACAATTCTTGGATGATTCAAATGACAAAACCTCCTTTCTATATATAAGAGTCTATGGAGTCACAATATAACCCAGCCGACCTAACAATAATAATGTAAATCCACAAAAATAACAATAGAGGGATTCTATGGGGCACAGTAATAAAAATATGGGGACAATAGGGGCTCAACAATATTAATAAGGAATACAACTACAATAGTAATGGGGTAATCACTGGTATTATAGGGACCTAACAGTATCTGTTCTAAGTGCACGAATTGGTTAATTCTGATAAATGTTTGCTTAAAGACCACAAAAAGTAGATTGACTCTATAAACAACGCATTAATAAGTACTAAGGAGTATTTTGGGACTGGATCTGCATGAAGCAAAGTGGTGCGAAGCACCGAAACGGTGCGCGAAACCTCCAGACCACATCAAGACATCCCAAGGGTACGGAAACCTGGTTCCAACACCCTCCCCTGCTACCTTGGGAGAGACCTCAGTCCACGCTCCGCGGGCTGTTGCCGAAAGGGCTGGTAATTGCGGAATTTGTTTGGCTAAATAATTCTTCTGAAACTGGGTCAGGCCCATGTAAGCCAACAAGATTATATACATGGTTCTATTTTAGAATTCATATAAATTATTTAAATTGGTAGATAACAAAAATAAAATATTGTAAACAAATGACTATAAAGAAACTGAAGCTACGATAATGGAATTTTGGAAAAAACGAAACAAAATCACTGAGCTAAACATAAAAGATTGAACCTCAATCATCTACAGGGACCCTCCACAAAATAGTACGTTTTAGAACTTTAATTCAATAGATAAATACGTATGAGGTTGACGAAAATGCTTCTTCAATTAAAGAGAATAGAGTTATAAAACTTCAAACAGTCATTCAAAGATTACATATGCGCCTCCTCTACTTTCTGTTTATAGAGTATATATATAGAATTCATGATCAATAGATTGAGACTTTTATGCCTTATAAAACTTAAAATAATCCTAGTTTGAATTATAATCTATAACGGAGTAATAACATTTCTCTACGATTTGCTATTTGGAAAGCAAATCAGAGAGTCGTGATTTATCTGAACTCTCGTTGCTCCACTTATCCACGTATTGACTTGCTTCTTTGACTGTGCTACTAGGTGATTTCCTTGATGATTTGGCTCGGACGAATAGGAGGAGATCCATGAGGAGATCAATCCCCATCTGCCCATGTGCTTCTTTACTTGGCTGGCATACTAGAATCCGGCAAACCATGGAGATAGTTGTGGAATCATGAAGCAATTGCAGAATCGTATTAATCCTATAGCTATTGCAATATTTTAACGTAATAATAAGGCACATTAATAAATATGAAAAGTAATACATCTGAGTACCTTACCATGTTAAAATCTATAGTTTACTGCCTATTTGAGTTGATAGTGATGAAGAAAAGAGGAAAAATGGACGAAAAGAGTGTCAAAAACAAAGCAGTCATGGGACTCTACAGAGCCTCATTTCTATATTACCAGACCTCTTGTATTGTGAGTGTGTGTGTGGATAATGTACCATTCTTTGTAAATTAATGAATTAAGACTTAAAAGCCTTTTCTCCTAATTTTCTATCTCATGTTTCTGATATTTTCTTTTATTAATTACTTCAAATTCAGAATTGGATTAAAAAGTAATTGGAAACCTTTTCTTTATTTAATGTGGATATTAAAATATTTTATTTATAACCAACTTTGAAATATTTATTTAAATTAAAATGATAAAAAAAATTATACATCTCCCTTATATTTAAAACATATTTTAATATAAAAATATAGCTAAATGTATATATAAGGAATCTACAACTAGGACAATTTTGTACTTGCATCATATGTGATCAATTCTGGTAGCTACCTCTATTTTCTTCTGGGGGATTAAACCTTGGATCTATTAGTTTACATCTCTAATATTACATGATTTCATATTACTCTAATTGAGGTGCCCCTATAGACCAAAATTATTACTAATAATTTTTAAAAAATAATATTTATTAAAAGCAAATATAGATCCACCTTTAAATACAAATATATGAGAATCCGAGAGATCAAATCTTTGATAAGAAACCTTTTTAGAGTGTAAAACTTGAGAGAAGGTTTTCACAAGAGATTTAGTCCTTATAATATATATATACTACTATATATAGATATATATATAATATATATATATATATATATTTATATATATATATATATATAATATATATATATATATATATATATATTGTTTTTGTTTAGGTTGCATTTTTTAATACACAAATGATACAATGGCTTGAAAGTTCCCTTGGGCTCTTGGATTGTATGGACTATACAATTTAAATTTGTAATTCTAACAAATAGTGGCCTAGGTTTTAACCATAAAGATTTATTTATTCTAATTTCTTCATATAATATATAAATATATGCAGAGTTGACTTTGAAATAGTTTACTTAATATAGGCATTGAATTTTTTTATTTATGTACCACAAAATCTATATTAAAATATTTGTAACGTACCTCGGTAACCTCGCATGAAAATGCATGCATTTGAATTTTTTTACACAATTTATCCACATGTAACTATCTAAATTACTAATCCAAATTCTTCATTAACTAATAGATACAATCTTCATCATTACATAAAGTAACTTTCAATAGAGGAATAGTAAGTTGGATAACCATTAACAACCATTGTTGTCATATATTAACATAAACTGTATGATGAACCTTGAATCCATTTCATGATTCCTTTAACCAAATTAATTAATCATATTCTTGACAATATAAACATGACATCATGCAAGGAATCAATGTCATAAAAATGACACAACATGCAACCACATCATTAAACATCGATATACCCTGGAAACCTCGTAGGGTGAAAACCAACAAAAGTTTAATTTTATTATTAAACGCTCGTGAGGGTGTTCACCCCTCAGTCAATCGATTATAAGAGAGATCATCCCTTATCCATTGTTATATAATATTACAATTAAATATCATTAAAATACAACAAACCTAGCTAAAAGCTATTACAATCACCATGAAACCATTAACCCACAAATCACCACTCTCTATATCCTTGTGGCATGATTGCGCCATTAGGGGACCATCCTACAATTCATACTCATCAGCATGGACCATTAGTTATTATCTACCACAATGTTAAACATAATTTGTATTTTGCACAAATCATCATCATTTCCTGTCATTGTTATCGTCAACAAGCTTTGGTGAAATGATTAGATAAAGTATTAATCAATCAATAATCAGTCTTTAAAAGCGATCTTTTAACATTTATTCAAGTGCAGACACGAGATGTAAATATAATGTCACAACATGCTTCTTCTAACAACATTGTGCATGTGTAAACAAATAATTATAAAGCATGTCAAAATAATTACAATGTTACTATGATCATTCTCGCACCAATACACATTCATATCCAAAGGAAACCACTGTAACCATCCATTTCACTTAAAGAATACTATCAACTTATCTTTGTTTTTCGTGCATGTAATTAGACAAAAACATATTCAAAGAGAGCTAGCCCTTAGCTTCTTCTTTATGCATCTAACTAAGTAATTGTTCCAATATAGTAGATATTATTATAATACATAAAAATGCATGCCCCCTTCTAAGGCAAAGCTAACATGATAGACATCATTTCGTGCATGCAAATGCAAGTCCCTTTTCGAAAAGCATCTTTATCAAGATAGAGCTATTTACAAAATATATCGTATGCACAAAGACATGCATTGCTCTAAAACAAAACTAATGTGTTAGTCATTATTTCTTGCATGCATATATATGTATTTTACAAAGGAAAGCTAGTGCATTTATTGCAAGTAATTACTTGTTTTACTTTCCAGGATCTAACATAATACTTATTCTTTTCTGCACACAAATCCATGTTTCTCTTTAAAAGATCTAGCACAATAGTTCTATTTTCATGCATGTAATCAACTATTATTTCTATGCTTCTGCATATGTGTTATTTTCAAGAACCCAACATAGTTTCTCTATTTTTTTTTTTATGTACAAAGTTCATATGTATTTGTTTCCAAGAAAGTATCATAGCACAGTTCTCATGCATTTTTTTCAAGAAAGTATCATAATCAACCTTTCTTTAAGGCATAAGAACTAAAATAATAATAATTTTAACCTTTTATGGATTAAACCATTTAATTAAAGCAAACTATCCAATATAAAACACACAAATCATTTATCTTTTTACCCACCAAAACATATTAATATTGAAAATATTTAGTGTGATTTGAATGGTTGCCGCCAAAATTAGTTACAAACTGATTGTAGTAAGTGAAACTAATTTACGTTGAAATAAAATATCACTTCATAACATTTTAATAACCTAACTGAAACTATACATGAAGGTAGATTTTTGATACGTTTTTGTGGCATATGTCAAAGAGTTTTTTTCCTCAGAACTTGAATTTTGAAGTAGTCATCGGGCATTGCCTGTATTGTGATAATATATATATATATATAATATATATATATATATATATAAGGCATTCCTTGCTTTACTCCTCACCTCTTATTGTGAGCATTGTTTGGTAGTGGAGCCCAAGGTGGATTCTAAAAGAATGCAGGCAACGGTATTTTGTGTTTGGTTTTGTTGTCAATTTTGTTGTTTGTACACTGTAAGACTCAAACAATACACTGTGCATGCAGTCCCTCAGTCCTTACTCCATATTTGAACATGACCACTAAGTATGGTCGTATGCATATTTGCTCTCAAAATGTTGTTTTTCCAAGTTTGTGGGAAGTTTCTTCTCATTGTTGTCATTGGGTGATGGTACCCAATATTCAAGATAAATTTTTAGTGTGAGGATAGAAGGGAAAGATGCGTTTCAAAAAGGGACTTGCATTTGCATGCATGATAATGATGTTTATCATTTTAGCTTTCCCTTAGAAGGGGGCATGCATTTTTATCTATTATAATAATATCTAATGTATTGGAAAGATTACTTAGTTATATGCACAAAGAAGAAGCTAAGGGGCTAGCTTTCTTTTTTTGAATAATTTTTTTATGTAATTACATGCACGAAAAACAAAGATAAGTTGATAGTATCCTTTAAGTGAAATGGATGGTTACAATGGTTTCCTTTGCATATGAATGTGAGCTGGTGCGAGAATGATCATAGTAACGTGGTAATTATTTTGATATGCTTGATAATTATTTGTTTATACATGCATAATGTTGTTAGAAGAAGCATGTTGTGATATTATATTTACATCTCATGAAGGCGTCACTTTGAAACCTTCTATCCTCACTCTGAAAATTTATGTTGAAACTTGGGTACCATCACTCAATGACAATGATGAGAAGAGACTTGCCACAAACTTGGAAAAGCAACACTTGAATAGAAAAATTAGAGTAGATATGCATGTGGTCATACTTAGTGGTCATGTTCAAATAAGGAGTAAGGGTTGAGGGACTGCATGCACTATGTATTGATTGAGTCTTACACCGTACAAACAACAAAACCAAACACAAAATATCGTTGTACACATTCTTTTGGAATGCACCTTGAGATCCACCACCATACAATGCTCACAATAAGAGGTGAAGAGTAAAGCAAAGAATGCCTTAAAACAAAAATTAAAATACGGTCACAATATAGCTAATGCCCGACGACAGCTTCAAGATTCAAGTGCTAAGAAAAAAAACTCTTTGAAATATGCCTCAAAAATGTCTCAAAATTCTACCTTCATGAACATATTAAGTTAGGTTATAAAAATGTTCTAAAGCGATATTTTATTTCGACGTAAATTCGTTTCACTTATTACAATCAATTTGTTACTAATTTCTGGTGGCAACCATTCAAATCACACTAAATATTTTCAATATTAATATGTTTTGGTGGGTAAAAAGATAAATGATTTGTGTGTTGAATATTGGATATATTGATTAATTGCATGGTTTAATGCATAAAAGGTTAAAATTATTATTATTTTAGTTCTTATGCCCAAAAGAAATGTTGATTATGATACTTTCTTGAAACAAATGCATGAGAAATTTGTTATGGTACTTTCTTGAAAACAAATGCATTAGAACTTTGTTACAATACTTTCTTGGAAACAAATGCATAAGAACTTTGTACATAAAAAAATGGAGAAACTATGTTGGGTTCTTGAAAATAACACATATGCAGAAGCATAGAAACAATAGTTGATTACATGCATGAAAATAAAAGTATTGTGTTAGATCTTTTAAAGAGAAACATGGATTTGTGTGGAGAAAAGAACAGGTATTATGTTAGATCCTTGAAAGTAAAACAAGTAATTACTTGCAATAAATGCATTACATTTCCTTTGTAAAATACATATATTCGAATGTAAGAAATAATGACTAACACATTAGTTTTGTTTTAGAGCAATGCATGTCTTTGTTCATACAATATATTTTGTAAATAACTTTATCTTGGGAAAGATGCTTTTTGAAAAGGGACTTGCATTTGCATGCACAATAATGATGTTTGTCATGTTAGATTTACATTAGAAGGGGGCATGCATTTTTGTTTATTATAATAATATCTACTTGTTGTAGCGGCTACAACCACCCTCCAAACTTTTGCCTTAGCTTCATTTTGGAGCCTCCCTACCAACCTTTCACAGCAGCATGTCTTGATTCGTCAAGTACACAAGCTTCAGTGGTTTCCTTACAGAATGACAACCTTTCCATGAGAGCTTGTTGCATTCCCCTCACAAGATGTTTCACCGAACTTGGTCCAGTTGTAGGCTTAGCAGCTCCCTCAAGAAATTGTGCAATTCTAGAGGGGAACTAGCCTTCTATTCAAAAATTGTGCAATTCTGTCTGGCTGGGCTCCAGAATTGTGCAAATCTACCTGTCACTGTTCACTAGAAAATTTGCGTAATTCCTCCCAGTAGCACTGCTCAGCCCATAAATTTTGTAATTCTAGGCAGTAATCAGTCGATCTTCCAAAAAATTGCACAATCCCCCTAGGTAGCTAGCCCAGCTCCCTCCCAGAAATGTGCATTTTTTCCTCCTAGCTGAGTAGATTGTTGCATGTGCAATTGAGTTGATCGGTTCCCTCCAGGACCGAGCAAAACTAATTTGCATGCATGGGTTGCTCCTCCCAAGGCATCATGCAAAGGCATCCCTTGATTCAAAGATCTATTTTTAACAGTTGGAGGTTACATGCAAGGACATCTCAAAAACCTCACGCCAAGTGTCGTTTTTCCAAGATTTGTGGCATGCGTGTCACAACCTCGATCTTATCAAAACTCATCAATTGGAAGTTGCAGAGCTCATTCCTCACATAGACCTTGTAGCTCTGGCATCCCACATTGCATCTAGGAGTCGTTGACACTTTCAGCTCAGCTATCTCGAGGTAAGCCCACTGCTCATGACTTGCATTACGTTTCTGGTGCTTTTTGTGTTTCACTTTGTATGAATATTGTCTACTTTTTTGAGTGAGTGCTTGTTGTCATTTGCGTGCATACTAGCTTGTACTAGGATCATTTCAGTTTTCGTTTGCATCTCACTGCTATCGCGTCCATGACACTGTTTTTCATGGAGGGTCATTGTTGCGGCGTCTCGCTTCACACACATGCATGCTTTCCTATTTTCCAAATCTTGCACTTATTATTTGCATGACTGATCATTCACTCTTGCTTTCACTCATCTCACCGTGCATTCTGACTTCTCATGTTTTCAGTCACCCATCAGTCGAACTAGGCTGCCTTGGCCTTGACCGTGCCTTGCCCGGCTAACACTGCGCATTTCTGGAAGTGAATACTCTGCCTTCCCTCCAAAAATTGCGCAAGTCTAGCTAGGAACTAACCTACAGGCTTGCATTGCACAGTTCTTGGAGGCAATGTCCTGTTGGCCCCAGAAACTGTGCAATCCAGTTTGTTGGTTGCATGTCACCGCTGACTAAAATTGCGCATTGCACAGTTTCAGTCATTAGCAAGCTAGGAGGGACTGTGTATTAAGTAGTTCCAACAGTTAGTCAGCATCTTAACAACCCAGAATGTGCCTTGCGGAATTTTGGCAATCAGTCTCCTGACCTCCCGACGGAAAATGCGTGACCTTCAAGATCAATCACACATGTATGTTGCAAGTCAGTTCTCAAGTTCATTTTGGTTTTCGGCTGATAGATTTCTTGCCATGAGTGTTTCTATGTCTCTAGGTATCGTGGGTGTTCATCTTCCTCTCACCAGTATAGGTACAATGGTTTCCAAGAGAGCTGAGTCGAAAACACCGTTCAGAGCACACTTAGGGAAGCAGTCGATCAAGTGTCTATGAACTTGCCTACCCATGAAGACATAAAGTTGTTCGTAGATAAGGACATCAAGGTATGATGGTAGTAGCATCACAACAATCAACACCATAAACAACAGCGGAAGGAAACATATTGGATGTAATGAACGCAAGAGGAAGGTTGTTGACAACACAGAGGCAGAACAAAGTTGCAAGCTCAAGCAAATCCACTTGTGATGAAAGAAACTTTGGACACTTAGGCTATGAGGTGACAACGCGACATGAAGATCGCTCGAAGGCAGAGAACGAAACAGAGAAGGAGTTTCATGTGTTGAAGCAACAACTCAAGGAAGAACATGAGCTGCATAGATGAGAGAATGGGTTGCAACATGAACATGTATAATAGGGGGCACAACATGCACTCACGGATGAAACTGAGCTCGTACAAGTTATAGATCCATCCCAACAGCTAGCACAGAGAAGGTATGGTGAGCAGTGTTGTTGATCCCATGCAAGGGAATTCAACAGTATGCGTGTCATTGTGCACACTCATGCGATCCCACCCATTCGGCACACTCACCGAGGCAAAGACAAGAAGAAAATCTGACTAGAGCTGAACATGCAGTTGATAGTTGATGTGCATGACCACCATCACACACTGGAAGATCAGTACGGACACTATGCATCAATGTGTTGCCGTTTCGGCCACACCCAAGAAGACCATGTGCATTCTAGTAGACAAGTTGGATGGAGGAGCTATACCAATGCACCCAGATGCAACGGGGGCAAGAGTTCGCTTCAGCAAGATGTCAACATGGAGCGCATGCACAACATCGCGAACGACAAAGCTTGGCATCAGCTCACCACCTTCACCATCGCAAGCATGTCAAATAGTTGGTCTCACCACAACAAACTGAGTGTTAGTGATGTCTTGCATGGCTTGCTCAAGCCATTTTGTCTCACATGGGCACATGTGCATTTTAATGTAATGTCTTGTCAAGTGGAAGTTTAAGTTTCGATAGTTGGATGTAACAGTCAGAGAGTAGATGAAGAATCATGAGCGTAGATGAACTGTCACAAAGGAGAATGTCAAGGGTCACCCCACCCTTTGCTATAAATAGAATTTCATAACTCATTGTAAAGCCTTTTGGTCAGCTAAGCTTCCGATAGGACTATCTTAGAGAAAGCTTAGATAGTATTGTAACGAGCCTTGGCTTCTCCACTACGCATAGCTAGTACATCTCTTTGGAGTAGCAGGCAGTTGTGGCTGTAATGTTCCAATGTCGGAACTAGTGGTTGGACATGGATGTATTGTATGACTGGAACTTGCACTTCTTAATATAACAGATTGAGCATGTTTCATGCATATGTTGTATTGTATTCTATGTTATCTAGTTTACTCTAAATTATATATGTATTTGTTTGCTTATGCATACATGTATGGACTATTCTGTATAAGTATGTATTAATCTTTCTGAAATGTGTTGTTGGTTTAACCATCACTTTGGATTGCTCGCTAACTTGCTTTCGAGCTCGTGATGCATCTTCGCTCATGTGTTCCCTTCCAAGCCGCGTACTATTACAGGTTTCCAAGGGGCACACTCACTTCGCCCTCAGTGTGTTAGAACCTTTCATCCACCTTCCTTGACTTAATGTAGTTGTCACACCCTTGCTACCAACAGGGACATCTTACTTGCTTCTGTGCAAAATCGCGGTTAAGGCATTACCGTACGACCCATTGCTGGGACTCCTACACCAAATGGTCTAAGGTCTAATTGGGACTTTTTACCAGGGATCCCCTTACATGTTGGCGCGTCCAGAACCATCAACACTACTATATTGGAAATATTAATTAGTTACATGCACAAAGAAGAAGGTAGCGGACTAGCTCTCTTTGAATAAGTTTTTATCTAGTTACATGCACGAAAAACAAAGATAAGATGATAGTATCATTTAAGTGAAATGGATGGTTACAATGGTTTCCTTTGGATATGAGCGTGTGTTGGTGAGAGAATGATCATAGTAACATGGTAATTATTTTGACATGCTTGATAATTATTTGTTTATACAAGCACAATGTTGTTAGAATAAGCATGTTGTGATATTACATTTACATCTCATGAAGGCATCACTTTGAATCCTTATATCCTCATAATGAAAATTTATCTTGAATCTTGGGTACCATCACCCAATGACAATGATGAGAAGAGACTTGCCAGAAACTTGAAAAAACAACACTTGAATAAAAAAAATAGAGCAGAGATGCATGTAGCCATACTTAATGGTCGTGTTCAAATAAGGATTAAGGGTTGAGGGACTGCATGCACAGTGTATTGTTTGAGTCTTACACCGTACAAACAACAAAATTGACAACAAAACCAAACACAAAATACCATTGCCCACAATCTTTTGGAATCGACCTTGGGCTCGACCACCAAACAATTCTCATAATAAGAGGTGAAGAGTAAAGCAAGGAAAACCTTAAAAGAAAAAAAATTTAAATACTGTCACAATACAAGCAATGCCCGACAATAGCTTCAAGATTCCAGTGATGGGGAAAAAAACCCTTTGAGATATGCCGCAAAAATGTATCAAAATTCTATGTCGACCTAAATTAGTTTCGCTTATTACAATCAGTTTGGAACTAATTTTTGGCGACAACCATTCAAATCACACTAAATATTTTTAATGTTAATATGTTTTGGTGGCTAAAATGATAAATGACGAATCTAAAAACGCATGCTAGAAAAACATTTGGCAAGCTATTCCAAAATGCCTTTGGTGGAAGGTGTGGCTAGCTCGAAATGAGTGCGTTTTTAACTTCAGGATCCCGAAATCAGTGGAAGTGGCTACCAAAGTTAAAGCTCTATTGTAGGAAATAATAGATAAACCAGCTTTTGCCTTTTTATTATTTTCATAAGTCTCTACGTGGCTAGGACCTTGCGTGCCAAGAGAAAGGATATATTCAATCAACAAACCGATGAAAGATCCTACTTGGCACCTGCATCTCACTGCAGGTGACTTTATTAAGTGGTGGCAGGGGACCCCAAAAGCCACTATCTTCTTTTATGGAGCATCCAAGGGGAATCCAGGCACTACAGGCACAGGGGGATTGATTCTTTCCCCAGACAGATCGGAAAAAACTTGTTTCAGTTAGGGCCTAGGCATAAGTTCGAACAATCAAGCAGAGAGTTACAGCCTCTTAAAAGCTTGCCAGATTGAGAAGGAGTTAGATTACAAATCAATCCAAATATTCGGAGACTCTGAGCTTTTGATAAAGCTCTTAGACTTTGAAGATTATTTCAGTAACCTAGCTTTAAACAAAACCTTGCAGAGAATTCTAAACACTTGAAAGACTTTGACACAGTCGAATCATACCATATTCTGTGGGATTTAAACAAACAAGTGGACTCACTGGCAAATAAAGCCTGCCTTGTCCCTCAAGGTAATCTTAGCCTTAATGGAGGACCCTACTCGATTCATCCTTTTCCCTAGAAAATCTACAAAAGGTAGATCTGCTTTTCAGAGGGAGAGTGGTATTTGGTACCTTGAAAGTCACATTTAGGATCACCAAGCAGCAAGCAGATGGAACAAAAAGTGCAAGGACTATCAAGCAGAAGAAACAACACCATAATGTACAACAGTAGATGGTAGAAGGAATAGCTGCAGAAGGAGCAACAACCAGAATGAACAGCAGCATAAGGAATAGCACTAGAAGGAACAACATCAGAAGGAATAGCAGGTCGAAGGAACAACAACATCAACAGAAGGAACAACAAGCAATTTAAGGAACAATAGCAGAAAGAACAGCAATAAGAAGGAACAACAAGAAGAACGAACAACATCCGAAGAAACAGCAAGGCGAAGGAACAAAAACAGAAGGAACAACAGGTCGAAGGAACAACAGGGCAAATGAACAGTAAGGCGAAGGAACAAAATGTCGAAGGAAAAACATTCAAAGGAACAATAGGCCGAAGGAACAACAACATAAGGAACAACACCCGAAGGAACATCAAGCCGAAGGAATAGTAGGCCGAAGGAACAACGGTTCGAAGGAACGACAAGCCAAAGGAACAACAACAGAAGGAATAACAGGCTGAACGAACAACAAGTAGAACGAACAATAGCAGAAGGAACGACAAATTTAAGGAACAACAAAAAGAAAAGCATAAGGAAAAGGTCACAGAATTTGCTCTCCCAGAGATAAAATGTAAGACAGAAAACAAGAATAGCCAAAGAACTCACAAAACTTTTGAAATAAGCATAGGAGAAGGGACTATCATCAACTCATTCTCATTGCTCAATTTTTAAAATCTACTATCGATTGTAATAGGAGCTTGCTCTATTTTTGGCAATAAATACATTAACTGTCCTTGTTAAAAAAAAAAAAAAAAAAAAAAAAAAAAAGGATAAATGATTTGTGTGTTGTATATTAGATAGTTTGATTTAATTGCACGGTTTAATGCATTAAAAGGTTAAAATTATTATTATTTTAGTTCTTATGCCCCCAAAAAAGGTTGATTATGATACTTTCTTGAAACAAATGCATGAGAACTTTGTTATGATACTTTCTTGAAACAAATGCATGAGAACTTTGTTATGATACTTTCTTGAAAACAAATGCATGAGAAATTTGTTACGATACTTTATTGGAAACAAATGCATAAGAACTTTGTACATAAAAAAATAGAGAAACTATGTTGGGTTCTTGAAAATAACACATATGCAAAAGCATAGAAACAATAGTTGATTACATGCATGAAAATAAAACTATTGTGTTAGATCTTTTAAAGAGAGACATGGATTTGTGTGTAGAAAAGAATAAGTATTATGTTAGACCCTGGAAAGTAAAACAAGTAATTACTTGCAATAAATGCACTAGCTTTCCTTTGTAAAATCCATAGATTCGCATGCAAGAAATAGTGACTAACACATTAGTTTTGTTTTAGAGAAATGCATGTCTTTGTGCATACAATATATTTTGTAAATAACTCTATCTTGAGAAAGATGATTTTTGAAACGAGACTTGCATTTGCATGCATGATAATGGTGTTTATCATGTTAGCTTTCTCTTAGAAGGGGGCATGCATTTTTATGTATTATAATAATATCTATTGTATTGGAAATATTACTTAGTTACATGAACAAGGAAGAAGCTAAGGGGCTAGCTCTCTTTGAATAAGTTTCTATCTAATTACATGCATGAAAAACAAAGATAAGTTGATATTATCCTTTAAGTGAAATGGATGGTTACATTGGTTTCCTTTGGATATGAACATGTGCTAGTGCGAGAATGATCATAGTAACATGGTAATTATTTTCACATGCTTGATAATTATTTGTTTATGAATGCACAATGTTGTTAGAAGAAGCATGTTGTGATATTATATTTACATTTCATGATGGCATCTCTTTGAAACCTTCTATACTCACACTGAAAACTTATCTTGAACTTGGGTACCGTCACCCAATGAAAACAATGAGAAGAGACTTGCCACAAACTTGGAAAAACAACATTGTGAGAGCAGAGATGCGCACAACCATACTTAATGGTCGTGTTCAAATAAGGAGTAGGTTTGAGGGACTGCACACGAAGTGTATTGTTTTAGTCTTACACTGTACAAACAACAAAATTGATAGCAAAACCAAACACAAAACATTGTTGCCCACATTCTTTTGGAATCCACCTTGGCTCCACCACCAAATAACAACACTCGAATAACAGAAATGAGAGAAAATATGCATGCGACCATACTCATTGGTCGTGTTAAAATAAGGAATAAGGGTTGAGGGACTGCATGCACAGTGTATTGTTTGAGTCTTACACCATACAAGCAACAAAATTGACATCAAAACCAAACACAAAATACCACTACCCACATTCTTTTGGAATCCACCTTGGGTTCCACCACCAAACAATCCTCACAATAAGAGGTGAAGAGTAAAGCAAGGAATGCCTTAGAAAATATTATAAACGCTGTCACAAAACAGACAATGCCTGACGACAGCTTTAATATTCAAGTGTTGAGAAAAAAACTCTCTGAGATATGCCGCAAAAATGTATCCAAATTCTACCTTCATGAATAGATTCAGTTAGGTTATTAAAATTTTGTAAAGTGATATTTTATTTCGACGTAAATTAGTTTCACTTATTACAATAAGTTTGTAACTAATTTCTGGTGGCAACCATTCAAATAACACTAAATATTTTTAATATTAATTTCATGTATTAAAATTACAAAGGGGTATTACAATATTTTTCTGTTATTATTATTTTTTTAAATACCTATCAATATTTTTTTTTTTTTACAGGAATGGTTATGATGCTTTGTATTAATCTTGGGCATAATGCCAAAATTTGATTACATTTTGAGCTTCTTTGTCCTGCTGCATTTCTTTGCTAAGGATGAAGCTGAAGCTTACAATTTTCTTTCTTGGATAGACCCCCACTGAGTTAATTTCGGGGATTTTCCCCCACTTGAAAATACAAACAAATTGGTTTAGTAACAGGCAGTAGAACATGGCAGCGATTTATTTATGGAATGGGCTCCCATGATTCTTCATCCTCTTTCAGCTTGATCCCAGCAGAGAGAGGGATAGCTTTATTGGCTTCAATGTCCGCCTTTTTATTATGAATTCTCAACACGTGGTAGAACTTCAAGTCCTGGAAGCTGTTTCCATACCTTTGAGCCTGGTAACCAGCCTTGCTAGATTGAGGTCCTGTACAGGGGTGTTGGTAACCATTGCATTTATAATGAATTGAGAGTCCCCTATGACAATTGCTTCATTTATGTCCAGTTCTTTGAGGATCTTGAGTCCTTGGAAGAGGGCCAAGGCCTCAGCTTGAATGCTGGTAGTGTAATCTAGTCCCCAGACGTAGGAGTGAATTTTTTCCCCGGATTGATTTAGGACAACACCTCTTGCACCAGCTTTGCCCGGATTTCCCTTTGTTGCTCCATCAAAGAAAAGAAAGTGCCTTGCTTGCGATTTAAGCCACTCTTGAAAGTCATACTCGGATTTTTTTATTTGCCATTCTTTGTAAATGAGGGCTTTTTTGACTGCTGGCTGAAATTGGAGTTCTAGCGTTGATCCCCATGCTATATCCTGTTGTCTAAGGTTGGTGTCGTCTTTTATATCAATCAGTGATTCCTTTATGTGACTTTTTATCTTGATTTCCAGGACTTTGTGACTCTGTTTTGTGTCTCTAAATATTCTTTGGTTGTGCTCTATCCATAACTGCCAACAGATGATTTTTGGGAGGGCAGCCCATGTTGCCTTGATGATCAGATTTTTAGGGGGAGGTCCTGGGAATCTGATTGACCATTCAGCGAAAAGATCAGAAATGGAGCAAGGGACAGTGAAGTTTGGGTCCAAATCATGAGTAAAATAGGTCTAGATCTGCCTGGAGAAACTGCATTCTAGCATTAGGTGGGTTGTTGTCTCAAAACTTTCATTACACAGAGGACACATAGAAGGGCCATGAAAGCCTTTTTTCTGCAGATTTTCATAAGTTAATATTTTCCGGTGACAGAGGACCCAGGAAAAAAAATCGACCTTGAGCCATGAGCATTGATGCCAAACGCCTTTCCATGGAGCTGGATTCGGAGGGATGTGAGGTTTCTCATTCAATTTGGCGTACCCCTATGCGACTACATAACCTTTGACTTTTGGCCCCCAACCCATCACGTCTCTCTTCCTCGATTGCGTGGGACCCAATCCTTGGAGAGCGTCTAACAGAGTGCTCCACTCAACGTTCAGGTTGTCTGGCACATTTAATTTCTTCCAACCTGCCCAAAATGAATTATTCCAACAGGAAATATCCCACAGAGTTTTCATACCTTTTCTGTCCATCCAACAACGTAGCAAGTTAATGGAGGTTCTAGTTTCTATTGGCTCTTTGTTCATGATTCTATCCGACCAGATATTGATTTTCTTACCGTTTCCTGGTATCCAGTAGGAGTGGGCGATGATTAGAGTTGCGGCTCTGTCATAGATTTGGAGGAATGTCGAATTAGGCAGGTGATTCACATATTTTAAGCATCTGGATCTTGAGCCTCTGAAATATTTTTTCAGAGCATCTTTTGAGCCCAGCCAGGATTGGGGGCGATGATCCTCCACACGATTTTTGCAGCCATTGCTACAGTTTGTTGACGAAGATTTTTAAAATTTAGTCCTCCTTCCCACAATGGCTTGGAGATGATATCCCAGCTGACCAGAGGGATCTTTTTTTCATTTTGTTTCCCTACCTTCCAGAAAAACCTCCTGATGTATTCCTCCATTTTGTTTAGTATGGATGCTGGAGTGAGGAGACCTACAAATTGGAATAAGGGCAAGCTGTTGAGGACAGATTTTATTAAGGTTGTTTTGTCTGCATCATTCAACCAGGAATATCCCCAGGCCTGAACCTTTGCCTTGAACTTTTCTAACTGAGGAATCCAATCTTTGCTGGTTGGTCTCTTTTGAGAAATTGGGAGGCCCAGGTATTTAAAGGATGACTAGGAGAAGGAAGCTTCGAAGCCCAAACATCTGGATAAGGCAGCTAACAGTCTAAGCGAAGTGTTCCAACTAAAAATATGGCATTTTCTCTTGTTAAAAACACTGCCTGAAGCTTCACTAAATTCATCCAGGACCTCTTTAAACTTTGAGACAGAGGGAACAGAGGCGGAACCTAACAGCAATGTATCATCTGCAAATAAAGCATGATTGATATTTTTGGTTCCTCTTGCAATGCGCAGCCCATTAATTTCCTGATCCTGCAACTTTTTATCTAGCAGGAAGCTGAGGGCTGAGGCCTGGATGACAAAGAGCAGGGGGGATAGAGGGCACCCCTGCCTGAGTCCTCTCGAGGCTTTAAAGAAGTCTGTGGCTCTTCCATTAACAAGAGGAGCTATCAAAGGCTCCGAGATGCAAGCTCGGATCCAGTTAATGAAGTTTGTTCCAAAACCTAGCTTACACATAACATTCAATAGGAAGTTGTGATTGACTCGATCAAAAGCATTTGCTAAATCAAGTTTGATCACCATACCTTGCCCTTTTCGAAGAAAACTTGAGTGTATTGCTTCCTGGACCAGTAGAAATTTGTCCACGACCTGCCTTCCATGGATGAAGCCTCCTTGGTTCTCTGGAATTATTTTGGGGAGGATAACTTCAATCTGTTTGCAATTATTTTGGTGATCAATTTGTACCCTGTATTACATAGAGAAATCGGCCGAAATTTGTTGAAGTTATTGGCACCTTTTTCTTTAGGTATGAGAGCTAAAAACGCAGAATTGGTACTGCCTCTGATTTTCTGAATGTTTTGGGAATTTTGAACCATTTTGAGCAGATCTTTTTCAATAATCGGCCAGCACGTTTGGAGGAATCTAGCCGACAAACCATCCGGCCCAGGGGCCTAGTCCAGATCCATGTCGAAGAGTGCCTTTTTCACCTCATCTTTAGTGACTTTGGCCTCCATAGGTTCATTGATTCGCTGAGATATTACAGAGGGTATATTAGCTAACAGCTCCGGGTAGTGACTTGGATCCTTGTCTTCACTATATAGATTCTGGAAATGGGTAAACGCAGCTCTTTTTATGTGCTCAAAATCCTTATGGACATCTCCGTCCTCTTTAATTTCTGAGATAGTGTTGAAACATTTCCTTGCCTGGGCTTATTTGTGAAAGTAAGCAGTGTTCCTATCCCCTGCTTTGAGCCAAAGATTCCGAGATTTCATTCTCGAATACTCTTCTTCAACTATACAGGCCTTGTGATAATGCTGTTGTAGATGGGTTTCTTGTTCTAATGAGTCCTTTGTAGGCATTGCGTTTTCCATACCATTATGATGAGAGACAAGAGCTGCTTTAATGGTTTTCCTTATTGTGGCTGGGTTGGGCATCGTTTTGGCCCATCTTTTTTAGGGCTCTTTTTACCCTTCTGAGTTTTTCCTCCCAAATATAGCATGGTGATCCTTTGACTGGGTGGTTCCAACAATCCTTCACTGTTTGCAAGAAATCATTCTCCTTTACCCAAAGAGGGCTGAACCTAAAAGGGATGGGGCCCAGATCATGATGAGCTAACAGATCTGATTTTATGGTTTTATGGTCAGAGATGTTGTTGGCGAGGATATACATTCTAGGCTCTAATCCTAGCAACAAAAAGGAACTTTGAATAATAAACCTATCTAACCTGGCAGCAATGTGGCCCGGGCCCACTCTTTTGTTAGACCAAGAGTACTTACTTGAAGAGGGTTTGATGTCCAACAAATCCTAGTCTTGCACTATGTCCTCCACCCATTCTCTAGCCAGATCTCTGACTATGTTGCCTCCCCTTTTTTCTGATCGGTGTAGGGTAAGATTAAGATCACCAACAATTATTATGTTTTCCAGGTCTGTCAAATCTGCTTGCTGTCTTAGAGAGTCCCAACAGTTTTTTTTCCCCAACGTTGACTGGAGAGTAAACGTTGAAGAGATAGAACGTTTGCTTAGTATCCAGGTTCTGCATTTTCAGCATTAACCAATGGGTATTCCTGCCCTCGAATAGAACTGTAAATTTATTGGCATTCCAAAGAGTACCTATTCCTCCTGAGGTGCCCCGGGCGGAGATTGCTCTTGCTTCACTTTTATTCCAGACTTTCTTGCTTGTTTGAAGGAAGGCTATGTCTTCCAGCTTTGTCTCCTGGACGAGCAGTAGATCTGGGATTTCTGTCTGGATTAGACTTCTGACGGCTTCTTCTTTAATTTTGCTCCCCATCCCTCTGCAGTTCTAGGAGATTACCTTCATTATTTATGCTTCAGGTGCGCTCCCTTGGAGCCTTGGGGCGGATTTTTCAAAATCTTTGGCTTTGAAGCTAGCATTTTCTCCAAGATTGGCTGACTGCCCTGGAGTTTTTCTTTGTAAGTCTCCTGCTCCCTTTTTTCCCTGTCTGTTTTCTGGCCTCTTGTTGATCTTCTTACTGGGCTGTGGGATTCTCCTATTTCTCCTTCCTCTTCTGATTCTTCAGTTTCCTGCTCTTCTTCATCATCTTCTATGTTCATGCCTTTTGGACTTGTTCCTTTGAGCGAGGTTAAGGGAGCTTCTTCTTCATCCTCTGGGACCGTGTCTTTGTGGTTTTCAACTTCTTTTGGGGAAGTTGGAGGTGTGCTTTTCCTTGAGGATTCTGGCTTTTGGATCTCTACCTCTGGGGTGCCTTCTGTTGGTTGGCTGAAAAGGTCAAATTTGTTTTCTTACGCCTTTTTGGAAAGGAGCCTCTGGGTATTAACCTAAAAATTACCTTTGCCGGATGGACCACCCTGTTTCTGCCCCTTGTGATTGACTCTAGCTCATCTTACTTGGTTCCAGCCCTCTTCGTTGCCTTTCTCTGGCTCTGGGTTTGTTGGGCAATTCTAGCGAAGTGCCCATACATGTGGCATTTCCTACATTTGAATGGCAGCTGTTCATAATCCAAGATTTGCACATGGGACCAGCTGCCGACTTTTATTTTGATTGTTTCTGGTAAATCCTCCTCTAGATCTACCTCCACACAGATCTTGGCGCAATCGTACTGATCCTTGTTGCTTGCCCGATCTATGAATTTCCCAAGGGAGTTGCCAATGTGTTTCAAGGAGTCCCAGTTCCAACAGTGAACCGGCAGATTTGGGAGACGAACCCATACTGGAACAGCCTTGGGAACATCTACTGCTGGGTCAAAATCCGGGGTCCATTTGTTCAGGTAGAGACTCTGAGGACCCATGAAATACGGTCCATTTCGAAAGATCAGGTCTTTTTCCTCTCTGTAGGTAAATTCGAAAAGAAAATACCCTCGCCCTAGAAAGTAAGAGGCAACACTTTGACTGATCAGGGGCACCCAGTTCCTGTTACCCATTGCTCTGTAGTTTTCGGGGAGGGCCAAAGTCCCGTGAATTGGCCAATAAGACCCCGATCTGCCAGCGACAAAGCTACTTGCATGGGGGTCTCCGGAGGCAAAGAGATCTCTGGAATTTCATCTAATTTCTTGACGAATTTGGAGGCATCATTTCTTTTTTTCGGAGGCAGGCCTGCTAGGCGCTGATTGAATGCATCTACCGCAGGACCGGGGGGTGGATCTTGGCCCTGAGACTCCATCAGGCTTGGTGCCGGCTGCCACAAGGGCAGTGCAGTAGAGGCCACACCCTAGCCAGAAGGACGGTTGGCTGCCTTTTATCCGCTCAGATCTGAAGCAGAAGGTCCGCAGAATGCAACAACAATCAGTGAGGAGGAACGCAGGATTGAGCCCGCAAAGGGCGGGGCGAGGGGAGCCGAGGCTCGCAGAGTAGACTGGTCGCGCTCAGCCACTCGCTCTCGTCTTAAATACCTATCAATATTATTACTTAGAGTTGAATATTGAAATATTTCTCAGGCAAGTTTATATATACCAGCCTACATCCATCTTAATTATGGATATATCACGGGCCAAGAGGGATCAAATCCCTTGAGGTACAAACCACTTTTTTGATTGCAAAACTTGAGGAAAGGTTTTCACCTCAAGAGATTTGATCCCTCTCGATGCTTGATAGATCCAAAATTAAGATGGATTTAGGCTGGTTTCAGTCATGTGCGGCCAAAGAAAATTTACGAACATATGATTAATTTTATCAATAATATGTAAATTAATCTAATATTAATATAATCATTTTAAATATGCCAAATATTTCTGAGATGAATTTGGTCATTTTAATTTTAATTGTTGAGATGATAAATATTGTTAATAACTTTAATGATGAAATACGAATTTTGAAGGTAAAGTGACAATGTAATAGTGTTGAATGATAGAAAATTTGAATAATAAGAATATAGTCAATTACAATTAGTCTTCATTGTGATTAATATCAAACTGTTTTCTTCTACTATTCTTGTTGTCACCCTTGTTACTTTTGTCATCTTTTCATATCGATTATATGAAAAGGACAGGTTAAATCGTAAACCATTTAAATCTTTAGCTAGAGCTATTGCAGTAAACATCATACCTTGTCTCTCTTTCTCTCCAATATTAATAGGTTGAATTACAATAACACAAAAATCAATGTACCTTGTCAATAATGTGTTGTGCTTACACTAAAATCAATGCATAATGTTAATCCAATCACTTTAAAATTAATGTACCATCATACATCCAATTACATCTACACTAAAATCAATGCATCTAGTGCAAGCAATCAAATAGGATTAGAAATCACCATCTACACCGAAATCAATGTATCTAGTGTAAGGAATCTTCTTCCCTCTTTCCCCCCTCCATCTATATCTATATCTCCCTCCATCTCTCCTTCTTTTTCTATCTATCTCACCCCCCAAACACACACGCTCTCTCCCTCTGTATCTATCAATCTCTTTGTCCCTCCCTCCCTCTCTCCATATCTCTCTTCTTCCCTCTCTTCACTTTCCATCTATATCTCTATCTCCCTTTGTCTCTCTATATCACCCCCAAAACATACACTCTCTTTCTCCATTCTATCTATCTATCCCTCCCTCCTCCTCTCCATCTCTCTCTCTCTCTTCCCCTTCTCTCGCTCTCCCCCACTTCTATCTCTCTTCCCTCCTACTGTCCTTTCTCCCTCTCTCTCCAACTTCTTTATCACTCCCTCTCTCTCTCTCTCCACCTTTCTCTTTCTATTTTCTTTCTTCTTACCTCCCTCCCTCTCTCTCCCACATCCCTCCTCTCTCTTTCTCTCTCTCTCTCTCTCTAACTTTGTTACTATATCGCCCCTCTCTCCTTCTCTCCCCTCTTCTCTATATCTCTCCTTCATTGTCTCTTTATCTCATCCAAAAACACACTCTTTCTTTCTCCAATATATATATTTATTCCTCCTTCCTCGTCTCCCTCTCTCTCTCTCGTCCCCTTCTATCCCTTTCCCCCACTTCTATCTCTCTTCCCCCTACTTTCCTATCTCCCTCTCTCTCCTTCTTCCTTATCACTCCCTCTCTCTCTCTCCACATTTCTCTCTCTGTTTCTTTCTTCTTACCTCCCTCTTTATCCCCCTCCAATTCCATCTCTCTCCCTCCCTCTCTCTACTCTCTCACATTCTCTCTCTTCCTTCCTCTCTCTCCCTTTCTCTCCCACCTCTCTCTCTCTCCAACTCTGTTATTATATCCCTCCCTCTCTCCTTCTCTTCCCCCTTCTCTCTATCTCTCCTTCCTTGTCTCTTTATCTCACCCCTAAACATACACTCTCTCTCTCTCCACTTCTCAATCTCTATGTATTTATTCTTCCCTCCTTCTCCCCCCCTCCAACTCTATCTCTCTATCCCTCCCTCTCTCCTCCTCTATCTCAAGTTCTCTCACTCATCCTTCTTATCTCTCCCTTTCTCTCCTACCTCCCTCTCTCTTCCCCCATATATATCTCTATCTCTCCCCTCCAATCCTCTCACAGCTATCTCCCTCCCTCTCTCCTTCTCTCCCCCCCTCCATATTTGTGTCTCCCTCTCCCTCTCTTACCCTTCTCTACCTCTCTCACTCCTCTCTCTCTCTCCCCTTCTTCCTTATCACTCCCTCTCTCTCTCCACCTTTCTCTCTCTATTTCTTTCTTCTTACCTCCCTCTCTCTCCCCCTACAACTCCATCTCCCTCCCTTCCTCTCTCCTCTCTCCCTTTCTTCCTGTCTCTGCCTTTCTCTCCCACCTCTCTCTCTCTCTTCACCCTCCAACTTTGTTACTATATCCCTCCTTCTCTCCTTCTCTCTCCTTCTCTTCCCCCTCCTCTCTATCTCTCCTTCTTTGTCTCTTTATCTCACCCCTAAACATACACAATCTCTCTCCATCTCTCCCGTGTCACTCAACCTCTCTCTACACATCTCCACTCTCATATCTTCTTCCCTCCCTCTCTCCCCCTCCAACTCTAATCTCAATCCCCCCTCTCTTCCTCCTCTATCTCAAAAGTCCTCTCTCTCATCCTTCCTCTCTCCCTTCTCCCTACCTCCCTCTCTCTTCCCCCACAATCTCTCTCTCTCTCTCTCTCTCTCTTTTCCCCTCCTCCCTCCATCCTCTCACTATCTCCCCTCCCTCCCTCCTTCTCTATTTCCCTCCATATTATGTCTTCCCTCTCCCACTCTTACCCTTTTTCTAACCTCTCTCACTCCTCTCCCTCTTTCCTCTCTTCATTTCTCCTCTCCCCTGATCCTTTATATCTCCTCTCTCCCTTGTCACTCCCCCTACTCTCCACCTCTATCATCTATGTCTTTGTTCTTCCCTCCCATATATATCTAGAGTTAATATAGTAATCATGATAATATTTAATTTATATTATAACATAGAAAATTAAATTGTATTAATCCAAAAGTTATAAATAATAATATTAAATATTAATATGAATATTAAATTAATAAAAATAGTAAAATAATATTAGATTAAAAATTGCATGTATTAATAATAATTTGGGCCCATAGGCTTCATCTAAATAAAACCTCTTTTTTTAGTGTCAGTAAGTATAAATAGGTTTATGGAGTAAATATAAAAATAGGTTTTATTTATTTCCCATAACTCTGGTTTATTTATATTATCTCTTTTATTTACCATGGTATTTGGCCCATATGATTGGTATATAATTAGATGTTGATTTTCAATCATATTTCATATATTTTTATTTATTTACCATACCTTTGTATACCTCTTTTATATTAATTTATTTACCATACATCTTTTATAAATATGGTATTTGGCCCATGGTATTGATAATTATTTGTCCCATGGTATTTAGCCCATGGAATTAATAATTATTTGTCCCATGTTATTTGGCCCATAGGGTTCACCTAAATAAAACTTCTTTTTTGAATTTTTGTAACTAGAAATTGCACCAAATGTTGCAAAGGAAACAAATAAGGCTGTAGCATAGGAAAGAGTGGCATAAAAGTAAGAAGATGTGATACGTTATGCGATTTAATTGAATATTTAAATTATAAATATTAATTCTTTTATTTAAAAGGAAATTTTAGGCTTGGAGAATTGATTCCATAAAGAAATTGGTTTTTGTAGCCTAAGGTCATTATAGATACTATAGAGTATATTCACTTAAAGACACAAATTGACTATATAAGCAGGCATATAATTGATGTAGAAATTATGTTGAGTTATAGTGCAATATTTATGAATGTAATAAAGACTATCTATAATGATATCATTGTGAAATTATCTACAAGTCAAAATATTTGGAATTCAAACAGTGAAAATTGCTGGCCATCGTATGTTGGAGCCATTAAGGAAAGTGCATGAGCCTAATGGAATGTTGATTTCTGAAACCGATTGGATTACAAGCTAATGTGAAAGAGTGCTATGGATTGGGGTTGTTGTAGGTGAAAAAAAGATTATGAATAAAGGAATTGGACTATATGAAGAGAGCTTAAGTCAACCATAGGTAAATCACCTTTGTGGATTCATAGTTTTAGCTTAAGGGTTGACCTCTATTACAGTGAGAGTTGGTGCAACAGGGAGACTATGGTTGGGTGGAGTGTCCCTTTTTCACAACCAATTAGTAGATACTTCCTAGAAATGTAGGTTTTCATAACTTGTGATTATGTTGTATTAATTTTGATTTTTCATGGATTATATTACTTTACAGTTTGTTCAAGTATATTTGCAAGCTTAAGCCTACATTTTAAATTTATGATTTATGATGACCAAATGGTTTAAATATATTGTATAAGAAACTTATCTTAATTTCTCTCATCCCCTTATATCAAATAATTTTGATCCAGAGCAATGTGCATTGGCATATGGAATGAACATATTTGATTTGCAAGTCTAGAGAAAGACAAACATCCATGACAGTTATCATTATTGGCTTTAATACGTAAGTCAAAAGTTATCCTTGTTTGTTCAAATATTTGTTCAATTGCAATCATCACTACCAACCATAGCATTAATAGGTGAATATTCAAGTATACTTCTTAATTCATGCTAAGATGTAACATACGATAATCATATTTGTCAGGTAAGGATTAATCTGGGTATTGATTTAATATTAGTCTATATTAGAGGTTTTCGGATGTTGTTTGATAGTTGTATTGCACAAATCACCTTGGTTGCAATTCCTTACATGTCACTCATCTAAAATTATTTCAATTAGGGTACAAGGATCAACAATTAGGAAAACTTGAGACGATTTTTTGTAACCACCTCGTTGCCTTCACTAAACCTAGGCTTAATCGGTCTCATTCAATTTTGTCGCTTTGGAGTTTGGCTTTGCAACTCTCAAGGTTTTATCCTTGGGGTGTTGTTTCAATCCTTACATGCAAATCTAATTCTATAGATTAACCAACTTACTTACCTAAACTTAAAAAAAAATAGTGCATAAAAATTATACGAGCATTGATGTGCTAGAAAACAAAAAGGAATGACACAGTGCATAATATTTATATGAGCATTAGTGCATCATATAACAAGAAAGAAAGAACCAAGTTATAGTGATTATATGAGCACCAACTTTTTTAGATTTATGTACACATCGAGGCATTATAATTAAACGTGCACAAGTGTTACCAATATCAACCTTTAAAAATAAAACCTATGCTAAAACCTTTAATGGCTCAATTTTTTTAGTTATTGGAAACATTTGTTGAAACCTTGACTATGAATGACATAGGTTGCAGTAGATGGTTTTTCGAAGAAAAATCTCAATCTTGCAACGCTAAAATCCTTTGTAAAAACATATGGGACATGGTGTCTTTCTTTTGGTGATTGGGGGGGGGGTGCAAGTTCCTAGATCTAGGTCCATCCATTAAAGAACCAATAATCACACTCATTCAACCGTGAGTTAGTGATTTCATTTTATCTAGTACCTATAGATTACCTAGTAGAATACCGTACAACATAGGGAGGAATATAAGTAGCAAATGTCTTATAATTTCCTTCCCTTTAAATATGATGAGTTGATGGAATACCCAACAATTTTGGTCATTTTTTCTTGTCAATTTTTTTTCATATTTGTTTTTCTTATTTATTTTTATGATGTAACATACTAAGTCCATTATTGGACAAATATTTTTTTTCTCATCTTGGCTAAACAATTCTCCCAACACACATTCACTAAAATCTCAACTCTCAATAATTCATTATGGGAAATAATGGAACACTTACGGATCGAGGACTTCTAACTAAAATTGAGTGGGGGGGTTCATTTACTGATCATCTTCCATGAATTATCACATCAATAACTTTAAGAAAGACATGAAATTTGAAATTCAATACAAGTGGCAAGGAACATCAAGCCATATGTAATGGAGTATAATTTCTTGTAGCCTCCTTCTAGCTTCATTTCATGCTCTCATGCTTGGGAAAAGGAGATTCATTTTAGGCACTATAGTGGGTTTCCACAAGAAAGGTGGGATAAACCTTGGTTTCTAAGGTCCTACTCTATTTTGTGTTATCACTGATGTGTTGAATCCTGTAGAGGCACATATTGTGCAAAATTATGTGCCCAGGTGGAGGTTATGATTTATTAGAAAAACAATGAGGGGAGATTATGCTAATTGCTATAGTGGAGATTGATAAAACTCAAAACAGTGAGGTGTCTCCTCTCATTTATGGAATTTTTTGAGTGCCTGAGTTATTTTGATTAGAGGTCAAGAAGCTAATCATTTTATGCTTTATTTAGTGAACTTGTGAGTTTAGTAATCTAAGCACCTCAAGTTATTTTGATCTTCGAACTTTGAGTTGTTCCCTTGTCATATTCATAAGGAAGCCAATGCTTTATGCCTATTTCTCTTTTTCTCTTGGCATCTTGAGTTGTTATCTTCTCATATTCATAAGGAAGCCAATTCTTTGGGCCTATTTCTTGCCATCGTGGATAGAAATAATCACCTAAGTCATTAGTCTCCATGTGACTCTACATAGGTTTGTACAATTATTAGGAGGGTGGTGTTTCAAATAGAGAGCTCTAGGCCACAATTCCTAACCTTAATAACAATGTCTAGTACCAACTGAACGCTTTCATGGCTAGGAACACATAATTAGAGGAAAAATTGGCAACAAAAGGTGTTCTACTTTAAATCCTTATAGTATAACACAACTTCCATGTCCAGTTGATTGTGGATACTACTGGAAGCTCTAATCCCAGGATTTCTCCTACACAAACTTCATTTGGATATCTCAAAGAAGTGATAATGGAGGAAGGCCCAATCTAGTAGATCGAAGGAAATATGTATGCAAATGAAGAAATAGTTGAACCTAAAGAAGAGGAAAATTAGGATGCCTACAATGGGTATGATTTTTAGTCACTTAGTAGGCTTATCTTTTGCAAAATGAAACCTTTTATAGGATAATTTGTTATAATATATAATGATAAGGTTAATAGATTTTTGAAGAAACTTATAGTAGCCTAAGGAGGTGTAGGTAGGGCCCGCTCATTTGAAAAAGTTGAAATTTTAGTATCAAAATATTTTAATGAATTGTATTGACACATTGTATGATGTGACCCTAACTTTCTTTTAATACAATTTCTACCTACTTCAATTTAAAAAAATACTAAATCATTGGTAAATAAATAAATAACAATCTTCTAATAATCAAGACAAAATGCTATCATCGAGGTGTTGGAGGGTGAAGTGTAAAATTTAGTGCCAAGATTGCAATTACTTCAAGATTGGGTTTCATGAGGAAGAGTTTTGGTTTCAAGACTTGTAGTTTCATTTTTTTTTTTAGTTTTGGAAATTGTTGGTTTTTTCGATACTTAATGGCTCCAATAATTACTCGTTTATATGGAGACATGTTTATGATTTTGGATTAAGGTGTGATTGCAGTTTATTTTTACTTTTTTGTTGGTTCTTGAGTTAAAGAACAAGCATCTTGATATGTGCTCAAATATATGATTTTGAACTTTTGGAGTTTTCATGTATTTTATTTGGAAGGATTATCTCTTTTGACTTTGTAGTGTACATTTCAGGGTTGAATCACTTGTATTTTTACTGATTATTAATGTCAAAAAAAAAACTTTTGAATATAGGGTTAGAGGAGTGTTAGGATGCTACAAGAAGTAGACATTTTGATTGAGATACATGGTTTGAACATCTTCTAAGCATTACATAGTTTGCACAAATTTTCATATGAGTTGTGAACAAAGGCAAAAGCTCCATTGGGCAGTTGATATCCTGCAGGCCATTTTGCATTTTTCTCTTCAATCAAATCAACACATTCTTCAACAATTAATGGCACAGTTTTAACAAGCACATAAAAGTAGACAAAAGCACATTAGCTTGTCCCAATTTTCCCCATTTAGAATAGGTCAAGATGGCCATAATACCCAAAAATCCACAAATCAAGTATATATCTACTAACACTTTCAATTTGCAAAAGATGGTCAATACTTCATGCATAAAAACTAGAATATCTACATGAATAAACAAATAGAAACACATCAAGAACTCATTAAAACAGAAGCTTTTTGGCTATACACCAATTAAATAGGTTCATCAATTGAATTTCATAGCAGTTTACTTAGGATGCCTCTTATGTAGGGAAGTTAAATACGAGATGCCATAAAATATTGAAAATTTCAAAGAATAACGAATACAGATACCTCAAATTTTTGAGAAATACATCGCTTTTGATGGTCAGATGGCTGGAGACAGCATATTCGGCGGCAACATAACCGAGAGCCCCAACAGTGCGGGTGTTGTAGTGGCTTTTCTCCTCTTCTTCTTTCTTCAACTTGGCCAGACCAAAGTTTGTGACAATAACATTGAGATGGGCGTCAAACAACACATTCACAACCTTTATGTCCATGTGAATGATAGTCGGCTTGGCGAATTCGTAGAGATAAGTCAGCCCCTTGGCTATGCCCACTGCAATTTTGTATTGCTCAGACCATGACAGGCAATTTGACCTTTTGGAATTGAAGAGGCAGTCAGCTAGACTGTCGTTTTCCATTAAATCAAAAACTAGAAGGTGTTCGCTAATCTATCCATCTTCGTTGAATTTGCTGCAATAGCCTATGAGAGGAAGGAGGTTGTAGTGCTTAATACTGTTATTGATACGCAATGTGTGGCTCAAACCTGCACCTCCTTTTATCTTAGCAGAGTACTTTAATCTCTTCATGGCTATCCGCGATCTGTTTGACAGAGTACTTTGGTAAATAGTGTTGAAACCTCCTTCGCCTTTGGGGCGATATGCGTTGCAGTTCAACTTCATGTGAGACAAATACACTCTGCTCTCGAAGGTGCTTAGATTTCCAATTCCAAGGCAGATGCTGGAATCTGACATCAGACTTTGAGGGCTCACATTGCAGCCACTGAAAAATTGGGATCCTATCCCAGTCCATGTTTCCAGCTACCTACGAAATTCATTTAAACAAACGATCATCGTGTAGTTAGTGGGAAATACAAAGGAACTGGTGGTGTGCATCCATGAAAAGTGAAGGATCTTGACTAAATTGCTAATGCTTTTGCAGCAGTGAGATTTTTCTGCCCTAGAACATTGGTCAACCATCCATGGATGAGTGTCAACCTCTTCACTTATGTTCAATGGACAAGATCCAGCGCCAACTTCGAATGAAATGTTCCAACTTCGAATGAAATGTTCAATATCTATGCCTTAATTAACACAAATTAAGCAAAAATGTAATACATAATGAGAATCTCTGGTCCATTACAACGTTCATCGAATTGGTTCCTACAGAAAGATTCATAAAACAAAAATAGAATCATATTGGTTGAATCGAAGCACATCTAAAGCTTGTGAAACTTTGCAATTGGCAAATAATTCTACTCACTCAAGTGCCAAACTTGATTCAAACCAAGGTGCTCACAAATTTGCTTACATAAAACAAAAATCCTCGGTATGGGATTGCTAGAGCAGCGTTTCAAACGATGGCTGATGGTTAGGGTCATCGAGAACAAATTGTAATTGACTATCGGATTGAACTATCAAATTGAATTGTAACTAAGTGGTACCTCTTTTCAATATGGGATACACTATTTCAATCGTCTAACATCAAAATCAATGGCCCACACATTCACAGGTGGGAGGGGAATGATTCTCAGAGAGAACAACGTAAATATAAAGAAGTTTATAAAGTAAATATAAAAAAAGGTTTTATTTATTTACCATACCTCTAGTTTATTTATATTTTTATTTATTTACTATAACTCTTTTTTGAGTGTTCGTACATCTCTTTATATTTTAAATTTATTTAAATTTATATTGTGTTTATACATAATAATAATTAGATTGATAGATTGATAGGGCCCACATTAGATTAAAAACGTTAAACATTACATGTTTACTTGAGCTCTTCTCATCCTAAAATTAATATAACATTATATTACTTAACATATACATCAAAATATTTTATTTATGACTTTGAGAATAAAATATTTTTACATCTTCTTTCATATTAAGTATTAATATTAACAACAAACAAAAAAGTTTATTTTTTTTTTTAAATTACAAACTTAAAATGTATACATATATTTTTTTTATTATATAAAATATTTTTTATAGTATATTTTATTTTAAAAGAAAGCAGTGCTATTGACGAAATCACAAACAACTCCCACGCTAAGCTGTAAAATGCACCGCTCAGTGGAATAATAATCTTGTTTTTTTGTTTAATTTAAAATTGTTATAATTTTTTTTAATGAAAAATAACAAAAACAAATTATTATATCAAATTATTATTGGTTATTCACTATGAATTTAATATAATTATTAGATACATGTAATTTGGTAAATAAATAAAATAATGTTTTCATGAATTAACATGATGTCTTGAAATTCAAAATTTGTAATCATATTTTGAGGAAATACATTATATCGAAAAAGAATATATTTATGTTAGATTTTAGGATTTTGCCACAATATGTTTTTTCAGATTAATTACATCTATATTATTTGGGCGAATTTTCGAACCAACTAATGTGGGGAAAAAAGTGAAAAAATCCATAGATCCTAATGAATAAATAGCAAAGATGCATTAGAGTCCAGAATTAGTTGTTCCAAACTAGCCATTAAGTATTAGTTATTTAATTAATAAAATAATATTTATTATTTTTTAAATTCTAATTAAAACCTAGCTATTATAAATTTCCTGTTAATTATTTATATAAATAATGAATTTATAATAGATAAATAAATATATATATATATATATATATATATATATAATATATATATATAACCAATTTTAATTATAGAAATATTGGAGCTAAATAAACAAAAATATATTAATATTAAATAATACAAATTAACCCTATTTTTATTTCATAAATAAATAAATAGAATAATAAAAATATAATATAATATTTATTAATGGTTTTATACATATATGAAATTATTGATTAATAATAATATTATATTTATATATTATTTATTATTTTATATAAAAGAAAATATAATCACATTATTATAAATAAAATTATGTGGGTCACAACTTCTTAAAAAACATAATAATAGAGGGGAAAATCAAGATGAAATAGCTTAATCTAGCTATTATTCAATTTTCACCTATTATCTCTATTAAGATTGATAGCATGTTTCTCAATCTCAATACCCTGTCTTAACTTCTTATGGTGGAAGTGATCAGCTTTAGCAATGACCTTCATATCCTCAATGCATACATGGTGCTTATATTTCTCTGCATGCTCCCCAAGAATTGATGAGCCAGATTGGTTGTGCCTGATGTCAGCTGCTTGTCCTGCATCCTCTCTATTCTCTGTTTAATAGAGTCACACGTCTCCCCAATATAGGAACCATAGGTTCATGGGATCAAGTAGACATTTTTAATGTCCTTGAGATCAATAGGGTCATTATTCTTTTTGTAAGTGGTCCCTGGATAAATGGGCACTGCACCTTAGAGATTGGGCCATCATAATGAGGGTGGGTTAATTCTCAATTGTTTATGGGCTCTTTAGAAATCTATAGCTATTATTTTCAAAAACTTAAAAAAAATGAGATTTTTTCTCTTCTAAGTGCATCTAATAAAAAATTCTTAAAACAGCAGTCGATATAGAGTACTCAAAATGTGAGTGGCTAGAGTACTCAAAACCCTAATTTGCCCCGAAAAATAATGAAAACTGAAATAAAGATATTAATGGAATAAACTTTATTTAATTAAACACTTCCATTTAATTGAATAAACTTTATTTAATTAAGTACCTCTTTCTATCAAAGTTAAAAATTAAAGAAATAGCTCACCAATACGGATAAATTAATGTGCGTAAATGTTGAAGATTTATTGAAATTAGCTCACCAATACGGATAAATTAATGTGGGTAAATGTTGAAGATTTATTGAAATTGTGTGGGGTGAGCCATGCCACCATATGTATCTATCAACGTGATGTTGAAAGCGTGATGTTGAAAGATTTAATGACATGGAATGGAAGGGTCGGGATAACATCAATTACTTTCCAGTTCGTTTCCTTTGTGCTTTTTTTCCATTTACTATTTTCAGCTGAAAGATAACAACCATTTCAATCCAAGGGTTGATTTTGAATTCCATGCTGCTGGATAATGTTGGATACTTCATCAGATCGTGGGGAAAAGCAAACTTTTATTTGCATCGTGGAAAAAGCAAACATAACGGCTTAAAGATGCTTGGAAAAGCGGATCCAATGGCATTTTGCATTACTTATATATGTCGGAGTGAGGCTCTCCACCTCTTGTTTTTTTTCTCTGTGCCCTCTGCGTGGTTCTTGTATCTCTTTCTCAGGCGGTATTGTTCATTGTTGTGTTTGTATTTTTGTTGTTTTGTCAGGGATGTGTTAAGTCGTTTGTCTCTGTATGGATGTTTGTATTTTTGTCGTTCTGTGATGTGTGTTATTTATGTGTATGTGAACCATGAGAGAGGAAAAAGAACCCTAGCAGCGGAGCGTGGCCATCGGAGATATGTGAACGCCTATAGCCATGGGCGAGCATGGAGCACGGAAACAAACGTTATAGGAACATATCCGACGGTGTGTATTGGGGTTTCTCTAATCGTAATTTTTTCCTCTTGAATTTAACTTTCAATTTCTGAATTCCTGAAGTTGGGGTTTCTCTAATCATAATTTTTTCCTCTTGAATTTAACTTTCAATTTCTGAATTCCTGAAGTTCAATTTTAATCACAGGGAGAGTGGAATCTACCAAATGATGATCCAGCAAATCCTGGGAGTCGATGGACCACCCAGCTGTTATTTATTTTGCACTGGTCTTCGCGCCAAACATTGTATTTTCTGCTTCAAACAATGCAAGATACAGATTGTACATTTTACTGCATAGTTTCTCATTTGATAAAATACTAATGATTTTAGGAGAAGAAATGAACGAATGGATGAAGATATGTGTATAAACTTTTATTACAGTTTCTTATTTCTTAAAGTACTCATGAAACTAGGAGAATAAATGAACCAATGAATGAGGATATGTTTATAAACTTCAATGGCAGTTTGTTATTAGGTAAAGTACTCATGCAATTAGGAGGAGAAATGATGCAATTAGGAGGAGAAATGAACGAATATGTCTATAAAATTTTATTAGTATATTGTAAATATATGTTTTATTATGCCTCTGCCCAGCTCTCAACCTGCACCCGAACAACAATCCTTTTCTATCAACAATCCTTTTCTATCATCTTGACCCTGACGGCCTACACCTTAAAGCACGTGCAGCTAGGAGTGATTAAACCGTGTTAAGCATTTGGTGATTTAACTGATTAAACCTGATTGAATGATTGAATTCGCATCTCTCCCTGCAATTCTTGTAACATTAATATGCATTAAACTAAATCTCGATTTAGGGTAAACGAAATCTTGGACATGTAGTTAGGGTAAACGAAATCTAGGGTAGCTATTAGTACTGCGCTACTAGGTTGGGGAGTTGTTCTTTGCAGCAGCTAGTGGCTACCTAGCAGCCACGCGTAACCTGTCCGGACCAGCTCTCTTACTTCGCCTTCTTTCGTCCTGACAGCGTGCCAAATACTCATAACCTGGGGTTGTCCTGCCCAGCCACGCGTAAGCTTTCCGGACAAGCATTCTTGCTCCGCCTACTTTCTTCTTGACGAAGTGGCTGTGGATGTTTTTACATGTAATTTCGCATGTTTATTGCAAGTGATTTCGCATGGTTTTTTTTTTTTTAATTTGGGCCTGCAGAGCTGTCTGTCCCAAAGACTCCAACTCTTGTCTCCGTATGCATTCTGCATGGGAGATCCCGCGTGGTAATGCTACCTTTCGACTCACGTTATACGGGCTTTTTTGGCCGGCGGCAATGCCGTAAAATCTTGAGTGTGTTTTTTAAGTCCCTCCAACAAGACCCTCCACCTGCTTTTACTGTGTCTTGTTATGCTTCCTTCCGTTATGTAAATTTTGTTTACAGACAATTTCCATAGAATGTAGGTTACAGAATTCACTGTCTTTCCCTTATGCCTTAGTTATGTTTTTATGAAAGTTTTCCCTCTCTATTAAATTTTCCAGATTACATTCACTTTCTTTCCTCCCGCCTTAGTTTTGTGTTCATATAAATTTTCCCTCTCTGTTATAAAAAATAAAATACAATTATATATATAATATAAAAATAAAAAAGATGAAAATTATAATTTAAATATATACATAAACAAAATAAATGGGAAGAAGATATTGAATATTATCATTAATATTTATTGGAAAATTTTTCATTTTAATGAAAATCATGTATATAAAATCAATTTGTAGATGAACCATTTAATAATAGGCGGTATAATTTTGTTACTGAAGAGATAGTGGATTTAGATGAGATTAATATTTTATATAAAAATATAAATTATTTTATTCACAGGTGTTGAATCTATTTATATATTTAAAAGCATATTTTAAACAATAAAAATTATAATATCACCAAAAATTTATTATTAAATTTTAATAAAAAGCTAAATATCTAATAATTAGATTAAATCTTCTTAAAATTCTAATCAATATTTTGAATATGCCATATTTTTATTATTAACATTTAGAATTTAAACAAATTCAAACATTGTTATGATGATTTAGATTAATTTCATACATGATAAATTTGTTTATTTGATTTATCAAATATAGACAAAATCATATAATTTATTACATTATATTTTTTTTTTTATGTCATAATAATATTCTTTCCAAATTTTTGTTGAGTGGCTATTATTTTTTAACCATACAATATCTTATTTTAGAAATACATGCATTTATTTTTCATATGTGATTTCTAAATATTCAATAAAATATGAAAATATAAAATGTTATATTATGGTATAAAATGTTATATTATGGAAATTTCAAAAAAAAATTAAAATTTTCACTGAAGTTTCTCATATCTGTGTCCTGTGAAATTTTAGTTTTTATGATAAAATATGAAATATTAATTATAAAATATATTTTATTTTTGCTCAACCAAGATAAAAAAAAACATACATCGGAAAAGTACACTTCAAGGGCAGAAAATTCATAGCCCATGGACTCAATTCATATATCAGAATGAGAAAGTACTCTATAACAACAGATTTATTACGGCGCTAAATCTACCACTTTAGTTCCTTCTTAATTGGTTAGATATGATGAGGGAATAACCCTGAAAGGTAAAAGAAATCCTATCAGCGGAGCGTGGCTATCGAAAATATATGAATGCGTACAGCCATAAGCGAGCAAGCATGGAGCGGCTCAAACGGTATGGAGATATATCCGACGGTGTGTATTGAGCTTTCTCTGATCGTAATTTTTCTCATCTTCTTTATTCGTACCTTAATTCAACTTTCAGTTTTTGAATTCCTGGTGTTAAATTTTAATCACATGTAGTTGCCAAGTGGAATCTATCAAATGATGATCTAGCAAACCCTAGGAGGCTATGGAAGACCGAGCTGTTATTTATTTTGCACTGGTCTGGGCGCAACGGTGAACAGGTACAAATTCTGTAACTAAACATTTTAACTCAGTTTCTTATAAAGTAGTCACGAAATTATGATAAGAAATAAATGAATGAATAATGATATGTGTGAACTTTCATTACAGTATGTTGTACCTATATTTTTTTATCAAGTACTAATGAAATTATGAGAAGATATTAATGAATGAATAAAGATATGTGTAAAGCTTTTACTACGGTGTGCTGTAAATATATTCTTTATTATGATAAAAATCTTTTTCTATAATCTTGACTCTAGAGCCGCCACAATTTCAAATTTATTTCTGTGTGATGCTGTCATTTCAAATTTTATGCATACTCCTGAGTGCCAATTTTTTTCCTTTATTCTGGTCATTTCAAATTTTATGCATACTTAACCTAACTTGTCGGTGATTGAGCGAAAAAAGTTCATTCTGCTTAGGGATTTACTACAACTTTTTTAGTCCTATGAAAAATCCAAATTTATAAGCCGAAGAACTTTGTTATTAATATTAGAGAGGTTTCTCTGTGACAATTTGTGGACAAAGCTTGAGAACAGAAGTTAAAAGGAAGCTAATAGACTATCCTCACAAGATGACCCTTTATCGTAACAAAAAACAATGTTTGACTAAGTTGAGGCGTGAAGACTTGCTTGGTTTTTTTTATTAGACATATAGTTAAATAATTAATGAACCATTAACATATGTAAGATCCTGCTTCTTTTAAAGTTTAACCCTCCTCTACTAGTAATGGGGATCCAACTCGAGGCTGATGCCAAGCCCATTAAGAAAAAGCCCCTCGAAAAAAATTGTCAAAACTATTTTCTATGCGAGGTAAATAAGTAGCTTTTACTTGCTCGGTTCATGGCGAACCAATGGCAGTCAACTCAATTGGCCGCAGGCCTCCTCCTTTCAACAAAAAGTTTTTGAATTGATTTTGATTTCTCAACCGCTCACATACTTTCCTTTTCTTCACTGTGTATGTTGTTTATCGTGTCCTCCTACAATGGAAAACCGATAAAATGAAGATGGGACGCATAATTAATTAAATTATATTAATATATTGTGGAGTTGTACATATAAACTCTATGAAACAGGGAAATAGTTTGGCTGGCAAGTTAACCAATTATATTTTTTTTTCACAACCAACCATTACAATTTAGGATGGTTATTTTAAATGGTTGCCTGCCAAATTTACTATTTAAAATTTATTATTTAAATTTCCTCTGACCCTTTTTAAAGATTTTTTATATTGTTTAAAAAATAATTTCGGCAAAATTACATAAAAAAATCATTTGTTAACTGTAGACAAATGATTTTTTATGTATGTGATTTTGCCGAAATTATTTTCTAAACAAAATTATAGATCACAGAAATCTAAATACCTTTTAAATTTTTTATCAAATAAATTTAAAATATTAAGTGGAAAGAATTCCAATTCCAGGCCTGGCTGAAAGCATTTCCAGCTAGGATTGATTAAACCGTGTTAAGCATTTGATGTTTTCCCTGATTAAATGTCAAATTCCAGGCCTGGCTGAAAGCATTTGCAGCTAGGACTGATTAAACCGTATTAAGCATTTGACGATTTCACTGATTAAACTTGCCAAATGATTGAACTCGCATCTTTCCCTGGAATTCTTCTAACATTAATAGGGAGTTGCAAGGTAACCATGGAGGGGTCATCTCCCTGTAGAGCTTTCTGTTAGGACTCCAGATAAACGAAATTTGGAGTTAGGACAAACGAAATCTGGATGACAATTACAATCTCTTTCTATCAGTTTGAAACTTTGATCCTCACGCCCTCACGGTTTAAAGCATTTTGCAGCTACGACTGATGAATCCGTGTTAAGCATTTGATGATTTCATTAATTAAACCTGTCGGATGATTGAACTCGCATCTCCCCCCTAATCCTTCTAACGCCGTCATGAGGTTTCAAATTTGTAGGGAAAATAATGAAAATTCGGTCAAGATTTTAATAAGATCCGGCAGAAATTTTAGAAAATTCAAATTTGCTGCTTGGTAGACCGTGCCATTCTTCTCATATATAGATAATCCTAAAAACAAAATTTAATCACTATTTAGAATCAGATCTAAAAAAAATAAGGCAAATAAACGATTTTCTGTTATTAGACAAATTTGCTGCTTGGTAGACCGTGCCATTTTTCTAATATATAGATAATCGGAGTCGCCAGATAATTGTGCAAGGGTCATTCACCTCCAGAGCTTTCTGTCAGGACCCCGCATAATCGAAATCTGGAGTACAGTGCTCCAATAAAACGGTAAGAATGTAGGTACCCTTGGGGGTTGTCCTGTGCAGTAGCTACTTAACAGGCTAGCAGCCACGCGTAAGCTATTTGGACCCGCTCTCCTGCTACGTGCTCTTCCGTTCGTCCTAACGAGGTCGGTGTTTGAGTTGGTCACGTGCCCAATACTCATAAAATTTTATAGTAGTAAGTAATTTTGCATGTTTTTAACCTACAGTCCTGCAGTGCTGTTTGTTAAGTTTTCAGAGAAGCGAAATCTCTACTGTAGGAAATGAAATGGACTTTTAACATCAAATGAAATGGACTTTTAACATCTACTAGATTAGGTATAGTG
Source organism: Pinus taeda (assembly GCA_000404065.3). NCBI lineage: Eukaryota > Viridiplantae > Streptophyta > Pinopsida > Pinales > Pinaceae > Pinus > Pinus taeda. The sequence continues at coordinate 18,360 of APFE031091155.1, read as the reverse complement.
TATTGGAAAATTAGATTTTCTGTATTTTATTTTTTGCAATTCAATTTTTTTATTATTCAAATTATTGATGCCTAGACTCAACCTTTTAACAAGTCTCTTCACTGAAAAGACACTGCCAAGGAACTGGTGTTAACATACTAGTGTAACTGTCTCTGATGTCTTTGAAAGTATCACATTCCAAAATGAATTGTTTTTCTAATTCCACCACCCCAGAAGTGCAAAAAGTACACACCCACTCATCCCAAGTTCCTTTAGGTCTTTTCCACCCACTTGTTTGGCACCATGAATCTTTGCTCTCCATGAAATGCTAACTCCAATGTACTCTTTTTGTTGGAGATCACATGTGGGGTTGAATTCTTGAACATAGTACTTCTAATTTTTACCCAACTCTTTTCCCTTTATATCCTTACTAAACTTTTTCATAACATAATTCTTTAAATTTTAGTTGTTTGTAGGATAAACATTGAGATAAATATTCTATTTTTGCATCTATCTATTGTTTTGTCTTATTTATTTATGATTCCTTTTTTCACTCATTCCTTTCACCTAATAATATTAGTTTTTCACTTGCTTTACATCAACCTGTTTGACCCACAGTAAATCTGGATAATCTTGAGAGTATTTTAAATCCCTCAGACAAAACCCTCCAACTACCTTTAATGTGTCATGAGATGCTCTCGTCCTTTCTTTCCTCCTCCCAGGGTTATGTAATTTTGTTTACAGGAAATTAGTTTACCGAATTCACTTTCTTTCCTCTGCTCTCGTCCTTTCTTTCCTCCTCCTAATTTTGTTTACAGGAAATTAGTGTGCCGATTTCACTTTCTTTCCTCCTGCCCTACTTTTGTGTTGATGTAAATTTTCCCTCTCTTTATATGAATTTTCCATGCTAAGACTTTCGAAAGCTGTAGGAATACTAAGGATGTCAAAATCTACCGAATATTTTCATTATACATACGGTAAATGCGGCGGCTCTGTCCTTTCTCTTCATATGATTAAACACTATTGTTTTGGCCAGTATTGTTGCTGCTTACAATGTGCAGTGAGAAACACCATAACTGCCTTAGACGTATTCTTTACTTTGTCATATTCAATTTCCAACATATTAATGCTAGAATTACTTTTATTTATTTCTATACATTTTAAATAATTTATAAATGTATATCATGTGTTTTTTTATTAATTTAAAGTTTATATAGTTTTTAAATATTATTTTTATTTATTAAATTTATTAATGTATGTAAATATGTTTACAAATTTGAGAAAATATATATATTTAAAGATAAAATTGAAAATGTATTTCTCATGGTGTGGTGTTGTTTAAGAGATTTAGAAATTATTAACAAAGGTATATTATTTCTCTACTTTTCTATTTAAATATTAATTTTTTAAATAAATTATTTATATGTTTTTTATAAATATAATTTCTAGAAAATAAATTAGGGAAAAAATGTATATAATATATCTATATGTAGGGATGGTAATAACATTTATTGTTAACTTTTTAATTAAAATTTTGTTAATTAAATTCTTTTATTAAAAATAAAAAATAATCATATTTTTAAAAAGTCTCGGGTTTTTCAGAGTGGTAAATCCATATATATATACATATAATAAAACGGTTAATTTTATTTAATGATAAAAGGTTGGTATGGAGCCTAATCAACCTCTATTACATATTTTTTTTCCAAAAAAACCGGTGGGTCATTGTCTTGTTCTTGCACAGCTGGGAAACTTCTATCTTATGGAATAGGGTACCAAAGAGATGCTTTGTCATTCTTTGAGAGTTCTCCTTGGGCTAAGAGGCAGCGCATATTTTCCCTTACGTTTGCTTCCTTGTTTAAATTTCAGAGGATGTGATAGAAGGCACTGGTGGTGAAATTCTGCAACACTTTTCGGAGTCTCTGTAGAGTCTTGCTGAGTGCCAAATTGTTGAGATAGTTGTCTGTGTTTAAGTTTCTTATCAGGATTTCCGAGTCCCTGAAGACTTGAATTTTTTTTCTCTATTCCCCTGAGCAAGCTGGCAAGCTTTGAGCAGTCCTAAGATTTCTGCCTGATTGTTAGTGCTCTTCCCTAGGCCCCAACTGAAACTGTCTTTGTTGTGATCGTCCGAGGAGTATATTACACCCCCTGCTCCTAATATCCTCGGGTTTCCTTTGGAAGCTCCGTCGAAGAAAATTGTAACTTTGCCCTGATTCTTCCACCACTTTTGAAAATCCAGTTCGGGGATCTTGAGCCGCCATTCTGGGTTGGAGCAAGGCCAAGAGGGGTTCTTTTTGTTCATGGCTCGCTTCAGAGGTGCACCAAGTCAACTGATCTCTTCAGAAAGGAGCGCGTTGTCTGGCTTATGAGGTTGATTCTTCATAGTCTCCAGCAGTAATGCTTTGGCTTGGCAGCCACTACAGAGGGAGAGTGCAGATAGTTTTTGAAAGTGGTTTCATTCCTTGCTAACCACACTTCCCAGCAAATGAATTTTGGTATAGCATACCAGATTTTGGCCCATGTGGATTTTTTCTTGAACACATGAGGGGATCTCCCTTTCTAGGAGGCAAATAAATTAACTACAGTGAGCTGTGATGGGGTTTGAGCATTGAGCCCATGCATAGCCTGTGTCCATACTTCTTGAGTGAAGGGGCAGTTAGTAAACAGATGATCAAGCACTTCTTGAGCCGAGCAGTAGAGAGGGCATCTATGGGGCCTGATAATGCCACATTTTACTAAGTTGTCTCCTGCCAGAACCCTTTTGTGCATGAGAACCCAGTAGAAGAAATTGATCTTTGGGAGACCAAAGGGGTCCGATACGTGCTGCCACAGCGAAGAAGATTGGATCTGCGCGTGCTGGGCTTGGAGAATTGCGAAACCCTGCGATGTTGTGTAAGCACCGGTCTTCCCTCAGCCCCAATTGTCCCTTGAGCGCAAGTGCATAGGAGTCATTCCTGAGATCGCAGCAAGGAAGAAGCAATGTTGAGGTTGCAACTTGTCTGGGGGGCGAGTGATAGCCCAGCCGAGCCAATTCCCACCAGAGTCCCATGAAGAAATATCTGCCAGCTTGTTGATGTCATGTTGAATGAGCCGGTCACATAGATCTGCGAATTTAGGGGCGAATTTGAGGGGTTGGAGGCCCATGATCTTATCTTCCTACAACCAAATTATTTTCCCGTTTCTAGGGATTTTGTACAGGTGTTCTTTAAAAATCTCCCAGCCTCGGCTGCAGAGCTTCCATAGAGGTTCCTTTACATAAAGCTCCTTCATCCATATTGTTCATTAAGAGCCCAGGCAAATACTTTTTAATGAGTACTTGGCTTACAGGATGTCAATGATTTGAGAATATTTTCCATAGAATCTTTCCATAGATTGGCCAACCTAGGGTCTCTTACCTGAAGACCACCTTCTGGTAATGGCCTTTTCACAATGTCCCAGCTTACCAGATGATTATTTTTTATTCCCCTTTCCTCCTTGCCACAGGAAATTTCGAATAAGCTTAGAAAGCTACTCGGTGATCATTTTTGGAGCCAAAAGAAACGAAGCCTGATAAAATGGAAGGGAGGAGAGAACAGATTTTACAAGGATAACCTTCCCGACTGTGGTAAGCCAATGACCGCCCAAAGCAGTTATTTTTTCCCTAATTTTGCTGATAATTTCCAGCCAATGGGGGGCCTTGCTTGTTCCCAGAGTTAAGGGCAGACCTAAGTACTTGAATTTATTCTAGAAGGCGAAGCCTGTGAAGCCAAGGGATTGAGCAACCCGAAGAATGGTTTGTTGATCTACCTCCCAGCCATACACTGCATTTTTCCTCCTATTGACAAGAGCTCTGGAAACTCTGCAAAAGCTTTGTATAACATCGTTAAAATCCCTTGCAATTTTAAGGGAAGCACCTCCCAGGAGTAGAGAGTCATCGACAAACAGGGCGTGGTTGATTGGTTCTATTCCTCCCATTGTCCTGATGCCTGGAAGTGTCCCATTTAACTTCTCTTCTGTCAGCTTTCGACTTAGAGAATCTACCATCAAAATGTACATGAAGGGGGACAGAGGGCAACCTCGCCTTATGCCCCTCGATGCTTTGAAATAGTTGGTTGGCCTGCCATTTACTAAAGGGGCGATCCACAACTCTCCTATACATGCTTTAATCAATGTTAAAAAATGAGAGCTGAAGCCAAAAACAGAAAGAACTTGGAGGAGAAAGGAGTGCCTTACTCGATCAAAGGCGTTCGCCATGTCCAACTTGATGAGCATCCATTCCTCTTGGTCTTGGTGGCTGGAATGAATGATTTCCTACACAAGGATCACGTTATCCAGGATATGCTTGCCTTTAACAAACCCACCGTGGCTGGGAGAGATGAGTTTTTCCAGCAGAGGCTTAATTCTGTTCGCAAAGAGTTTGGAGAGAATTTTGTAGGACACATTGCATAACAAAATTGGCCTGAAACAATCGAAATACATTGGGTTCGCTTCTTTTGGGATTAGAGCTAGGAAAGTGGAATTTCTGCTTCCTCCCACTTTGGCTTTTTGGAGGAAGCCTTTGATCATTTGAAATAGATCAGCCTTGATGATGTCCCAGCAAATTCTTTAAAAATGAATGGAGAACCCATCGGGTCTTGGAGCTTTGTCTGGTTCCATCATCCAGATGACATTGTTGATTTCATCTTCAGTGAAGGGCTTGAGGAGGCTTGAGTTATCCTCCTCGTTTACCATTCTTGGAACGTGAGTGAGGAAGTCTGAAAATTCCTCCTCAGCGTCCAAACGTTCTTCTTTGTACAACTACTGGAAGTGAGAGGTTGCAGCCTCTTTTAATAGAGTTGTATCTTTGTGGATAGTCCCATCAGGGGAGGTAATTTCAACAATGTGGTTTCTAGAAAGATGAGCTCGAATTTGCTTATGGAAGAAGGCAAAATTTTTGTCTCCAAACACGAGCCAGAGATTGCGAGATTTGAGCCTCAAAGACTCTTCCTCTACTCTAAATGATCAGAGGGTGATGAGTTGGGCTTCTTGCTCGTTCTGAATTTCTGAAGAGGTAATGTCTTGCAGCTCCATGTACAATTGCAGATCGAGAAGTTGCTTCGTGGTCTATTTTCTAAGACTAGTGAGGGAGTCTGAAGGCTTTTTTATCCATTCTTTCAAGGTTGTTTTGGTGGCCTTTAGTTTCTATTCCCACACATAGCTGGGCGATCCAAGGACAGGGATGGACCAAGCCTTCGAGACTGTACCCATGAACCCTTCCCTGTTTGTCCAGAGGGGGCTGAACTGGAAGGGGATGGGCCCCAATTTTTCCTCTTCTTCAAACAACAGTAGAATGGGTTTATGATCTCATGTCAACTTTGGCAGAATTTTAGTGGAGATAATCTTCTTTTTGGAGAGGAAGGTGCTCTGAAGTAAAAATCTATCAAAACAGGCTGAAATATGCTTCACACTAGCTCTATTGTTTGATCAAGTGTAGAGCCCTTTCTTTGGCTTAAAATCCAGTAAGTCCCATTGTTGAATCAAGTCTTCCACAAAGGGAAGGAGATGGTCCCTACTAATGATACCTCCTCTTTTTTCCTTTGGCTCAGAGACTAGATTGTAGTCTCATGCTAGAATTATATTCTTGGGGGAGTAAGCATCTAGAAAATAGGACAGGGTTTGCCAACAGTCTTTATTTTTTGCATAGAGGATTGAGACATAAAGATTAAAGAGGGCAAAGGTGATCTTACTTGCAAGGTGTCGAAGTTCGGTATAGATCTAGTGCTGTGTTTCGAAGGAGCTCTCGAGATGAAATTTGTCTTCCTCCCAGAGAGTGGCGAGCCCACCACATGTACCCCTTGCACTTACTGCTTTACCAAATTTTGTTTTCCATTTCACATTGTTGAGATCGAGAAGGGCAACCCCTTCTATTTTAGTCTTTTGGAGCATGAGGATCTCGGGGGATTCTGAATTCAAAAGGTTCTTCACAGCTTCAACTTTTAAGAGATTCCCCAAGCCTCTACAATTCCAAGAGACTAATCTCATTATTTACTAGCATGGGGGGGGGGTATATGCTCCCGTGGGAGACCTGACTCTAGTATTTCTGTCGATGGACATCTCAATCGTGGACTGGCTACCTTGCATTTTTTGTCTCTCAACCTCTTCTTAACTTGCCTCTCTGTGAGATTTCCTCCCAACTCTTTTCAAAGGCCTCTCGAATGTCTCGTCTTCCTAGGATCCAGAGATCTTTGGAGACTTCTTCCTTGTCATCTCTGCATAGGATGGGGGGCGAGAGGCTCCTATTGGTGATCCACCTTGTAGAGGGGTTGTTTATTCCAGGCTTTTATCTTCTACCATAGCAATGGGCTGTTGTTCGGCCTCTTCGGCAGCTAGAGCTAGGGGTTCTTCTAGGGTTCTGAGTATTTCAAAGGGGTTGCTGGATGTCTCTGCTCTTGGAGGGGTTGAGCTCCCCTCCCCTTGTAGTTGTACCATGGGAGGTGCTTTGCTCCTCGAGGGCGCTCCTTTCCCTTTGGTTATGTTATTCTGTTTAGCTGGAGTTAATTTCGGGTCTTGAGTCCATCGTTCTCCCTTCGAGTTTTTGGCCTCCTCCTCTACTTTATTTTTGTAATCCCTGGTGAAGTGCCCGTAGCCATGGCAATGCCGACATTTAACGGGAGTTGCTTGTAGTCTAACACTTGAATGTAGGACCAATCAGCCACTGTGAGCTTTATAGCTTCAGGGAGGCCTTCCTCCAGGTCGACTTCTACACAGATTCTTGTGTAGGAGTTCTGGTCCCTCCTTTTTGCACAATATATATATATTTCTGAGCTTATTGCCTATGGTTTCTAGAGATTTGGGGTTCTAGCAGCGTAGAGGTAAGTGAGGCAGGGTCACCCAGACAGGAACAGTCGAGGGAACATCCTGAGACGGATCGAAGTCCAGGGTCCATTGGTTCAAGTACAGACCCTGAGGGCCCATGAAATACTGGCCATTTCTAAAGATAAGATCCTATCCTCTACTAAATCAAAGACAAAAACGAAGAAACCCTTACGGACTAAGTAACTTATGATTCCTTCTTTGACCAGAGATCTCTAGTTCCTTTGAACCCAAGCATCAATGGCTTTGGGTGAAGACGAGAGCCTAGTGAACTGCCCTATAAGTCCTCGTTCTTCTAGATTCAGAGTTGATCTACAACATTCTTCGGTTGACAGGGAAACTGTGGGAATGGTTTCCAACCTTTTGACAAACTTCTGCTGATGTTCACTTGCTGGGCGTTTGTTGCATGCTGCTACAAGCTTCCTAAACACCATCAACTCGGGAGGAAGAGGAGGAGCGACCTCGGGGCCCCCTCTTGGGGACATGATAGTGGAGCAGATCGCAATCGCAATCTGGATCACATGCTCTCAGACGCCTTGTGCGCGGACTCCTTCGCAAGTGGCCTAATATAACTAGTAGGGAAAAAGGCTTTTAAATCCATTTATATATTCTTTGTTTTTTGGTAGGTAAGCAGCCATAGGGATTTGAACCAGTGACCTATTGCAAGGAGTGCCTTAATAGTGCACCCATTCACCGTCAATCCAAAGCCCCATGGGCTAAATCCATTTATATATTCAAAAATACATTTCAAACAATAAAAAATCATTAATCTTCCAAATATTGTATTGTTAAATTTCAGTGAAAAGACACAAATGTATAATAATTAGATTGAATCTTTTTAAAATTCTGATTATGTTTTTAATATATAATATTTTTATTATTAACATTAGAATTAAACAAATTGAAATATTGTTTTGATGTTTTAGATTAATTCCATTCAATTTCAAAGTTGATGATAAATTTGTTTATTTAATTTGACCTCTTTCAATTTTAAAGATAAACATAAGATATTACATTTCATTACATTAAGTTATTTTGGTCATAATGATATTCCTTCCTTCTTTGTTGAGTGTTTATTATTTTATAAGTATACATCCTCCTTTTAGGAATACATACATCCATTTTTCACATGTGATTCTTAAACATTCAATATTAATAAGATGAAATAGAAATGTAGAGGCCCTTTAATAAGATAAAAAAGTTGTGTTATGGAAATTTCAAAGTTATGCTTAAGGCAAATATAAAAATTTCACCTCAATACTTGAGGTTCCTTAGCTCTGTTTCATATGAAATTTCAGTTTTATGGTAGAATCTGAAATATTTTTTATAACATAATATATTTCACTTCTGCAACCAAAACCACCTGTTAACCCAAGAAAACAAACATTGAAAAAGTGCACTTCAAGGGCAAAAGATTCATAGCCCAAGGGCTCGATCCACTTCATAAATTAGATTGAGAAAATCCTTTATAACAACAGATTATTACAATCCTAAATCTGCCCCTTTAGTTCCTTCTTGTTTGGTTAGATATGGTAAGGGAATAATGAAGTAAGATAGGCAGAATTGTTGCTTCTCACAACCTGTTGTTGACAAAACAAAAGAAAACCAATGTCTATTTTCATTTTCTGAGGGTTTTATCTCTAGTGGTCTTCATGATAAGCATTGCATCCATAACCCAACCTATATTTCTATTGCCTCAGTGTCTTCTCTGTAGGGGTCTACATGATAAATGTTGCATCCATAACCTTGATTGATCCTTGCTTTCACTGCTTCATGGTTCAAATGTCCTTGGTAAGTCATTTTTACATGTTAATGAATTCCCTACTATGGTCAACCTCACTTAGCAATTTTTCTAACTGGTCAGGATAAATCAATGTACCAAATAACCTTAGAAACTATTCATTAACATAAGAAACATAGGTTTGGTTTTCAGATCCTCAATGCACAATATTTGGACAATAAAGTTACACTTCATATTACAACATAATGAAGAAACAAGTAAATATCATTAACTCATCACTAGTTGGTACAACATACCCTATTTTCTTAGCACAAGCTAGTACACTAATTGCATCCAAAACTTAGCTAGGATATCCATCATTAACATCAAACCCTATCCAACAATAAGAGCTCAAGAAGGCATCATAAGAAGCTACTCTTAGCCACTCCAAAAGCTAAGCAACATGCTAGTATCAACACCCCCAACAACTCCACCCTTGATCGCTGACTCACATCTCACAAATATTTTAGGAGATTCACAAAGCTTGCATCGCACAAGCTCTCAATCTTCTTCAATCCTCAAGCACTCATGTTTGACTCTAGGGCTTACTCCATGCAAACCCGAGGGCTTCTTACATAATACAAGTAAAAAGCCTCTAAGATAAACTTTAGTGCTAGCCTTCTGAGCTTCTTGTTAATTGTAGTGTTTGAATCATACAAACCCTAGGCTTTCTTATCATGCATCACACAAGTACCAAGAGCTCTGGACAATGTTACAATGGAATACCAAGAATACACCCACATAAGCTCCAAGTTCTCTTCAAGCTAAGCATTACACCAAAATTTAAGACTCCTCTAGTCCTCGAAGAATTTTCCATGCATTCTTCCTCCATGTCACACAAGTAAAATAATCCTAGATCATACCGAGTTTCTAGTCTTCTTTTATCATGTCTTCTCTATCTTTGTATCACAAACTGTAGTGCTACCTCTCTCACATTAAAACAAGAGTCAAGGCTACTCAACAATAATACAAAGGAGTAACGATAATGAGCCAAGCATGCATTAAAGTCCTTAACTCCTCTAAAAATCATGTTCCTCTCTAGGACAAACACAATCCCTAGCTTCCTCTTGGATTGCACAAGAAAGGACTCTAAGAAGATATTCAAGCACTAATAACTATCTTCATGTCTCTTCACAAAGCACTAGGATCTATCTTCTTGTCTCCTCTACAATTTACATCGCAAGCCCTAGGTTTTACACCCTATAAGACTTATCCAAGACAATTATAAAGATATAAATATAAGTACATCAATAGTAAGTAATGACAAAGGTTCTCTTTTCCTTTCATAATGAATAGGTGAGGGAGGCCCACAAAAGGAACCTTAGATTTAAGTCAATAAGGGAACCCCATGGAGTTCTTTACAATACAAGGATGTCAAATGTTAAAGTAGGATTTCACCCAACCCCAAGTTTTTGTGCCTTTCTATGGGAATTTAAAATGTGAGAGAAAATAATTAACAACAATAACATAGAAACATGCATACTTAAATTACATATGATTTATCCTAGAAAACCCAAACTTGAAAATCCAACCAATATGTCTATTATTCCCTTGCCCAAACTTGAGCAAGCCAACCAAGTGATCCTTCACTATTCATCTCTAGGCACATTAAAATGTAGTACAATTGAGCCTTTTAAAAACTTCACTACATGTAATCCACGGACAACAAAAACCATTGTGTTGAAAGTCACCATTGTTGATCTAACTCTTTCAATCTTTCACTAAGTCAAAGTTTAACCGAAAATTCGCCCATTTAAACTTGACTTGTGGTTTGCCTTGACAACATCTAGCTAAGCCATCCAAGTGAGACTTCACCACTCACCTTTATGCCCTACCTTCCTCGAAGTCTATAACCAAGGTATTCAAGAATTTAACATGTCCTCCCTTACCAGTTAAGTCTACCTCTAGACTTTATAATTACTTTACCAAGGGTATGCATAGCTACCTTCTCTTCACCTTAGCTCTGATACCATGTTGGAGAATCAAGTAGGCCAGTTATTTAAACAATTCTCCTTATCCTTAACAATTGCTTGGGAAGTTATATTAGCTTCTTATTATTTTTTATTAAATTCTCTTCATCATACAATCATCAAGAACATAAACCATGAAGTTCATAAGATAATGGACACAAAATATAGGCTCAAAGTTAGGGAAAAACACTTCCAAGGGGAAAACCCAGAAAGAATCTCTTCTCTTCTTATAGAATTAGATTAAATGAGAAATCCAAGACCCAAAAACCAAATTCAAGACCTCCTTCAAGCACCAAGTCAGCTCTCCAAGGATTCCTTCCTTAAGCAAGTCAAGTTTTCAAAGTCAACGAGAGTCAAACCTCCTCCAATCTGCTTCAAATCACAGTTTTGGCCCTTTAACCCAGGTCTAAAATTCAAACCTACAACTTCGGTGTTAATTTCTGATAGCATCAGATGTGATCTAAGCCTCAAAATTTGTAGGGAGGCTATGACACATGTATCCCACAATACCCAGAAATCGTTTTGGGAAATTCCACCTGGAGACAGTTTTATTAAAATAATTAATTATTTTTAATGGGGGCCTAAGTCAAAACTTAGGAAACGAAAATAATTAAAGAGTATTAATCAAACTGGTGGTGAAAATTCTAGAAGAACACGAGGATCAAGCCAAAGTGATCTAAGCCATTGATTAGATTAGATTGGGGGTGAAAATTCTAGAAGAAGACAAGGATCAAGACAAAATGATCTAAGCCATTGATTAGAATCTAATTTGGGTCGTTGGTTCTCAACGAAAAGATTATAAGAGGAGGCTTGATGGGCATTTGGAAAACACATCGGAGAGATATCAAGAAATCGAATTTCTCATAGAGGGCAACCCAACAATTGCTAGAGAATCGATTGAGGAGATTTCTTGCAGTGAGGGGCAGGATAGTAAACCGGAGGAAGCTTTCTAGATTTGAGAAGTGAAAGGCAGAGAAGGCAGGGATAATTTTAGTGAGGCAATATAGTGCCACACAGAGGCAGCGGAAATCTTCAAAGGGAGTTCAAATTCTAACTAAGAGAGACGAGATTCAGTGCAAGAAGCTGGGGTGTGCGACCGGAAGGCCTGAAGATCAAATTTCGAGTCAGCAGGAGGTCAACAGAGGGATTGACGCAAAACCCAGACAGAGTGACACAGTTTTGTGTAGGGTTGACGCAGAAGCTACCCAGAGGCAACGTGGGGCCAGTCAACAAGCCCTTGATCAGAATCGAATCTCCCATAACAATGTGAGATTTTTCTCACTAATCTTTTTTCTAGTTTCTCTCTGTATCGGATAGCCAGTTGGGCATCCAACGAATTCTACTCAGGTTTACTACTGTGTAATAATTAAAACCCTCAACTATTGCACTGTTTTTCCCACATTTGGTTTTTCCGGGGACATTTGTCCAAAAAGTAATGGTGTCATGTGTTGTGTATTTCTTTCTTGCTTAGTTTCTTGTTTCCACAATTAATTTAATTGGTGAAAACTGTAATGTATTAGTTTTGGTATTTTCTGTAGGATGCAGTAAATAATTTGTTCAATAATTTAACAAATAGAAGATACTTAATCAGTCGCTGCAGTAGAATTTTGGGTCTTCCAAATTTTCACATTTGGCCCCCAGCAGATTGCAGAAACCTTATTTTTTTTTGCACATGTGAGCAGAAACGTTCACAAAAGTTAAATTTTGGTTTCTTCTTGAGATTATTCCTTCTCCTAGACCTTCACTTTCTTTTCTTCTTGCAAATCAAAGATTCTTGTTGTGTGTGCTAATGAGTTCAAAGATACTTATATTTATATGCTTCTCATGAGGTCGAATTAGGCCTTTCTAGGCTGACTTCCACTGGCAAGGTCGACTTGGTCTTGGAGGTTACAAATGACTTTCTAGATACAAAAATAATATATTTTGCATGTTACAACTTACCCAAATGGGTCTTATACAAATGGTAATGACTCTTTTGACTCAAGACAGATATTTTCTTGACTTGACAAACCCTAGGAGCATGAAATGCATGCTTGGCCTAGTTAACCATTCAAATAAAGCATGAAACCCATGCTTGAAAGTAATACTTTTCTTTCTTCTTTTGTTTGTTACATAATATATACATAATGACATGAGTACAATGACAATTATGAAGACCTAAACTAGTTCCATTTTCCAACACTTCCTCTTAACTAGGGAGGTATTCATAATTGTACATAGACGGTATAAGGATTCTCTCAAAGTGAAATATTCTCATAAGAAAAGTCAGATTGATAAGCCATCTTTAAGCAACATCATAACCAACATTGTCAACATAGTAAGGCCTTTACTGACAAGCTCTATTTATATTAGAGCATAATGCTGGGAGGCTTTACGTGAGACACGACACTACCTCTTAAGGCACATAACCTATCTGGATGTTCACTAGGTATGTCCTTTTAGGACTATTCTTATCTTGGATTACCCATCCTCAAAGAATATCAATCCTCTTTGACCACTCTTGTCTTGGTTACCTTGTCCAATCCTCAAATAGTGTCGTTTTATTTCATATCTTGGATTCTTTATCCTGAAGGAGTATAAATCTCAAATGCTTACCCAATGTTCCGTTATCCTTCCTAGTGCCTTCACTAGACTAACGACTTTTAGTCCTGGTCTAGTGCATGAAACATGGAGAATATTATGTCCATCACTCCCTCTCAACCAAAGACGAGATCCTCATTCCCTCTTGATTAGGAAATAGATTCTTGCTCCTTCTTAAACATTTTGAGGAGACTTCTTACTACCTCTCAAGCATAGAGGAGATTCCTTACCTTCTTTGAATTTGGAAGTCATAACCACAAGGTCTTTAGCGTGCCTTCATCAATACATCAAATACTAGTTCTTCATGGAGATCAAGTAGTTGCATGGATCCTTTTCGTCACCATATTTAAGATTTTTATCTTTCTGGATATTATGGAGCCAAAATTTTTCCTGTGACAGGGTTTAGGCCATCATCCTTTTGTATCACTTTCCTTTAGTCATCATCAACAAAGAAATTATATTGAACCAATCAAAGTAGAGCTTAGCCATAACTCCCTCTAATCATGAAAGTGATCTTAATCATCATATGAACATTAGATTATCTTTTTATTCTTCTACCTTTCAATTCCAAGATGATGTAGAAATATTGACCACATAATCATCTAAGGATTACAAAAACCATTCACTCAATCCATGTATTCATTGAGTTAAAAACACACAGTTGTAGATATACTTTCTTTAACTGGCATTATGCATTCATGCAACATCCTTCCAAGTAGAAAAACCGTATACCAACTAGATAACCAATATCAAAACATCAATATCATAATTACCTCATTATAATGGCCTTTAGTCAAAATATTAGGTTTTTCTTTGAGATTAACATTCTTTTGCATGGTCTATTTCCATATTGTACGAGAGTCCTTCTCCACGCATTCACTTTGAATCAAAGTGCTCACGAAACTAATTAATAAACAAGCTACACTATCTTCTTCCTTGGAGTTTTCATTGTCAATTATCTTTCTTTCTTAGGAGAACATTTGGTGTTGATCAATATCATCATGCCATCTTGTGGAAGAGTATCAATCCTTAACCATTCCAAGGTAGACCAAACTCCTTATTCCAAGTATTGAGTGTCCACATGGAAGACTTCTCATTCTCATGTCATCGAGCATATTCTTATGACCAAGGCTTTCTTGCAAATTTCTTGTAGACACGAATTTTGCCTTCCAGAGAAGAGTTACTAAAGACACTTGCATACCTTTAACCATCTATCCATCATCTCTTTGAATGAGTTTGATTCTTGTCCTTATCAAGATAAGTTTCCCTTTCAAAGAGGATAAAAAATTTAATTGTGCCTTTCACACTGCATCTTGACCATCTACATGCTATAATCCTTCAACACTCTTGTTTCCATACTATATGGAATATATACCAGTCATGTCATAATGCTTCTTTCAAAAACTTTCCCTAAATGATGGTTATTATTGGAGGATCTTGATAAAACTTTATGCAACATGACTACCTCTAACATTATGTTGGAAAACACTAGGATGAATTTTGATGTGCAAGATGGTACAAATATTCTCATTCTTGTCAGTGAGATGAATTTTTCCAAAGCAATTTGATCATGTAGACTCCAATTCCTTTACTATCATATGCTTACTTTTATGATGCCATGCTTTATAAAAACTAGGACTCTTCTAGAGAATGCAACTATGCATGCTACTCTAACTGCTACTTTCTAATAAAAGAAAGATAAAATGCAAATGAACTTGATAGAGATGGAGCTTCTTTCAATAGTATAGATCCTTGGGATCTTCACCTTTCAGATTCTTCCTAGGTTATTCCTTTTCTTCAGTTATGTGAGCTCCACTTCTCTCCTACCTTTTGTTGTTTTTCTTGTTTGGAAAATCCCTTTTAAAATGTCCATACTCATTGCATCTAAAGCATTGTAGCTTGGACATATCTAGTTTTCCTTTGGACTTTCCAAACTTCTCTTTATTCTTATTGGATTTTACAACAAAAGCTTGAGATTTTTCATTTGATTTGGTGTCATCCTTTTCCTCTATCCTTGTTTCTTCCAAGATACATTGAACCCATATTTCATCAAAAGGAGTAGTATCTTTTCTTGAGTATAAACTAGTTGCAAAAGTTCTCCATTCAAATGGCAAAGCATTTAGTACACAATTAGTTATATATGAATCAAAAATGACTTCCCCAAGCCTTTGCAACTGGTCCCTTAATTGTGATATCTTCATAAGGTATGTGGACATATATTCATCATTTGACATCCTTCTTCTATATAGTTGATTCCTCGAGGATATTTTCTAACCTGATGTACTTATAGAGTACAATTTCACCAACTTATCATAGATAGCTTTAGATGTACTCAAACCAACAACAAAGGAAATGTGATGATCTTTTATGGATTCAATAAGAATCCTTTGTGCCCTCACTTCTCCCTTCTTGTATTTTGCTAATTCTCGAGTCTTCTATTTATCTGGTTAAGTAGTTTTTCCAAGGAAATATTTCATGACTTCATTTTCTGTGAGCACCAAACCAATCCTCTTCTTCGCTTCTAGGAAGTTTACTGAGCCAATGAGCTTGTTGCTTTCTTTGCAAAACACAATCATTTGATTTGTGGGTTGAGACATGGAATATAATATGGTACTTGTCAAATGAGTGTCCTTATAAATGATGCCTTCAACTTTCTTGAAACCTTCAAGAACCTTCAAGAGACTATAAAGATGTCCTTCAACAACAAAGAACCTTCAAGAGAGAAAGATAGATGTTCTTCTTCAAGATGTTGGAGTGCACTAGAAAACCCTCAACTTGATGTAGTAGCCTTCCTTCTTAGATCAATAGGTCTTATTCCTTGTGCCCTTTCTTGTGCCCTTAGCAAATGATTCTCTTTAACAAGCAACTTCCTTTTATGCCAACACGATGATCTTCATGTTGCCTTCTCTTCACCTTAGCTTTGGCACCATATTAGAGAACCAAGTAAGGCAACCATTTAAACAATTCTCCTTATCCTTAACAAAAAATTTTCAACTTATATTAGCTTCTTATTGTTCTTTATTAAATTCTCTTCATCAAACAATCATCAAGAAAATAAAAGACAATGGACACAAAATATAGGCTCCAAGCCAGGGAAAAACCCCTCCAAGGGGAAAACCCAAAAATACTCTCTTCTCTTCTTATAGAATTAGATCAAATGATGAATCCAAGACCCAAAAACCAATGTCAAGACCTCCTCCAAGCACCAAGTTAGCCCACCACGATATCCTTCCTTAAGCAAGTCAAAGTCTTCAAAGTCAACAAAGAGTCAACACGCCTCCAATCTTCTTATTGTTCTTTATTGAATTCTGTTCATCAAACAATCATCAAGAACATAGACCATGAAGATAATAAAACACAATGGACAAAAAATATAGGCTCCAAGCTAGGGAAAAACCCCTCCAAAGGGAAAACCCAAAAAGACTCTCTTCTCTTCTTATAGAATCAGATCAAATGATAAATCCAAGACCCAAAAACCAAAGTCAAGACCTCCTCCGAGCACCAGGTCAGTCCCCCAAGATATCCTTCCTTAAGCAAGTCAAAGTCTTCAAACTCAACAAAGAGTCAACCCTCCTCCAATCTGCTTCAAATCACAGTTTTGGCCCTTTAACTCGGGTTTAAATTCGGACTTGCAACTTTGGCCCCTGGCACACTACAGAAACCCTAGTTTTTTTCGCATGTTTTAGCAAAAATATTGACAAATGTCCTAATTTAGTTTCTTCTTGAGATTCTTCCTTCTCCTAGAACTTCGCTTTCTTTTCTTCTTGCTTCTCATTGTAGATCGAAGATGCTTTTTGTGTGTGATAATGAGGTAAAAGATACTTCTATATATATATATGCTTCTCATGAGGTTGAATTAGGCCTTTCTAGGCTGAATTCTGATGGCAGGGCCGACATGGCCTTGGAGGTTACAAATGACTTTCTAGAAACAAAATAATAGATTTTGCATGTTACAACTTGCGCAAATGAGTCTTATACAAATGATAATGAATCTTTTGACTCTAGACAAATATTTACTTGACTTCACAAACCCTAGGAGCATGAAATGCATGCTTGACCTAGTTGACCATTCAAATAAAGCATGAAACCCATGCTTGAAAATAATACTTTTCTTTCTTCATTTGTTTGTTACATAAGATATACAAAATGACATGAATGCAATGACAATTATGAAGACTGAAGCTAGTTACATTTTCCAACAACAATAGTATGTCTATTTAAATGCGGTTTAAAAAATATTAACTATGTTATATATATATAATATATATAATATATATATATATATATATATTTCATTGTTGTTATCTTGACACTAACAAATGCCACCATCCTCTTGCCTTTGTACACTTTGCCTCGATGCTCTCCTTGGCCCACTGAAACCCTTGGTCATCGACAACTCCAACTCCTACAATTTCCACATTATAAATATTAGCAAAGGCTCCTTTGAAATCTTCAAACTTGATTGTATTGTATATTGTTGAAAAAAATCAATCAATTACCACTGGATACTTGGGTCCAAGGGACTTTAGGAATCTATCATAGGACCAAAACAAGTAAAACCCTTAGCAATAAAGACATCCCTCTGAAGTAAAAATATTGTTTTGATACCAAATGAAAGAAATAAAAATGTAAGAGAAAAAAATTAATAACAATAACATAGCAACATACACACATAAATTACACACAGTTCATCCTAGAAAACCCAAACTGGGAAAAGGTAGCCAATATATCTATTATTCCCTTAATCAAACTTGGGGAAGTGAGCCTTCACTCTTGGCCTCAAGGAACATTACAGTGAGGTGTCTGTTGAGTTTTGGTAGCTTGGAAGGTACTCCAAGCCCTAGGGTTCGGGTTTTGGAGGTTGGAGCACCACAATAGGGCATTGTGGGCTTGGAACCCAAGATGTGGGCTCTGCACCCAAGCATGTGGGTGTGAATCCATGAGGCCTGTTAGTGTCAGTCTTTACAGCCTTCCTCCAGTGATCAAATATGCTCTTACAAAGTGATTTTGAAGTGTCAAGGTCAAATTTTGTCATTTCAAAGAGTTTTCAAGCAAAATTTGGTCACTAGGCATTAGGTCTAGGGTTTGCTTTCACTCCTTCTAAAGTTGTCAAAATGGCGGTCTATGTCATCATTTAGCTGAGTCTATCATCATTCATAGGGTTTTCATTATCATGTGAGTGTCTAATGAGTCATTTTACGTCTTGTTCATGCTTCAGTT